>VDFB02261095.1:0-136400 GCA_007258455.2 Sequoia sempervirens | reverse complement strand
TTTTAATAGTTTAATTATTATTTATAGTTTATTTTTTATTTTTACGAAAAGTAGGTTATCAACACAAAAATATTAGGTTGATTACCATGTCAAGAAAAAATACTAAAACTTAAATTTCTTTGAAAAAAATATGATGCACTAGATAAAATAATTTACATCAAGATAGTATAATATTTTTTCTATTTTAGATAAATAGTCAATACGAAAGGTGATTTCGAATGGAAACAACTGTGTTTTAGTTCACACACACTTTAATATATATATTTAAAAGGATATTTATCAAAATTGGAAAAAATATATCCATGCACTAAAGTTTCAAGTTATATATATATATATATATATATATATATTAACATCTCATGTAGCTTCATTTTTCATCATTTTATAACCAACTAAATTATAGTGTCAATTTATAAAAACCTATATTCAATTTTTTTTTAATTTTTTCAAAAAAAACAAACATAAAATATATAAAAATACACATTTTATTAGTTTACATCATTTCAAAATTCAAGCCACTTTTTAGTCATTGAAGTTTAAAAGTTGGATCAGTGTTGGTTGTTTCCTTGATAAAAGTGTGACACAACTTTTGTACTTTTACCCTATATATAATATAGGGTAAAAGTACAAAGTATTATATATATATAGATATATTCTTTCTATAGTTTAAAATTGAAGAAGAAGAGCCTCTAGGATCCTGGCGGCTTTCAAGCCTCAAATTGGTTAATTGATTGTTTATAATCTTGAAGAGCTACACATACATGCATGAAATATGGATAACACATCCAATTTCTTATCTATCCAAAGGTTGCATGTTTCCAATATGCTACACATTGAGTCTAGGAGCACATATGGTATTTAAGAAAATAAAGATTGATAAAAAAAAAATTTAGTGAACTTTTTCTTTGCTCCTCTATAATGAACCAAGCTAGTGTAAGTGACCTGAGGTCAAAATGGTTGAGATCCATTCACTAACTAGTTAAAATAATGAATAGAGTTATTCAGGAGTGAGAAAAACCAATCTAATGTGTATATTTGATTGATCACATGAAGATCTCTTCTAGCAAAGAATCCTGGAAATAAATCACTACATATTATAGTAAAGGTAGACATGTGTGTCTATGGGTTGTCCTTATCATTATGTTTTTTGAAATTGAGCACCTTGAACCCCATACCTATCAAAAATAGCAAGAATAGGTAGAGAAAGCATATTATGTTTGTAGTATGGAGCTAGAAGCAATTGAGGGGAAGAGGTAGAGAGTGTAGCTAGTTGATGCTATAATTGGCCAACATTCTACATTAATTGATTTATAACTAGGTCAATTATAGTGTGTATAGGAGGTGGCATAGTAATAGATGTAGAAATGGTAGAAGCCATGACATGAAAAGGAAATATATGCAAGCCAATAGTGTCTTATGGGCTGAAAGTTCATCAAATACCATAACAACAATTTCCATTATCACATCCACTCAAGAAACTACAACTAAAACTAACTTGGAAGTAGGACCATGCATGCATAATGAGAAAACTCAAAAGAAACACCCATAAATCATGCAATGTTGCTTTCTATTGCTAAAAAATGCCTTTACACTAGTTCTCCAACAATTTACAAATGAAGGGGAGACCCCTATTTATAGTTTTCCAAAGCCCAAATGAATGACTAGGATTAATTTGCATTGTATGGCTTAGATTTTCTTTAAACTAGGGTTTCACGTACACCCAATATTTCACAATTTAAAATATAGTTTTTGTCTTTTCCCTATTTTTTCTTTTAGTGGCTAGTCATTATAGCAATTTTTTCTTCTAGTTGATTTTCCTTTTACTATAGCTGAAACTATTCAAAGCCGCCTTCTTGTTGGTGCATCTATAGTATCCTTCAACCAATCAAGTACACATTTTTTGTAGATTTGCATCATTGTTAAATGAATTAGATGATCAAATGAGATGGCTCATGATGGATCATGATCATTTGTTGGAGGGAGGAAATAGCCACTCCCTCCCACCAACTTCAAGGCCACCCTTTGTAGTTTTTCCATCAACTTGCTTGATATAGGCCTACTTCTAATGTCAGCTCTGTTGATGGGTGCCAGGGGAAGAGGTGAGCATAAATGAATGGTGAAAGAAGCAATGCAATTTTTCTTTGTTCAAATTTCTCAATGGGCCTCCCTGATGGACCTGAGGTAGGTTCCTTGAATCCTACATACACGGAGTGGAGTAAGTGCTTTCATGCACAAATCAAGGTAAAATTTAGTCAAATCCTACAAACTCCTTGTTAGATCCACCCATGCATCCTTAAAAGATCATAATATTCATATTTGGAGCTCATTTGAACCATAAACATAAATGTAGGCTCAAGGGCATGGGTTTCCCATAGGTTGAAAGGACGACAAAAAATGGACAACAAATGATGGATGGTGGTCAGACGATGGATGAATGGTGGCAGTGGTGAATGAACAGTGGTAGATGTTGGGAAGACATCGAGCAGATGGCAACGTCAGAGGATGATGGATGGGTGACAATAGTGGATAGAGGGATAGTGGCCTGCAAGGAAAGTTCCCATGGACGGTGACAAAGGGACGATGACCTACAAGGAAAGTTCCCACGATGATGATGGAGGGATGACGGCTCGCAAGGAAATTTCTGCAACTTCCCAAAACTTAACGAAACCTTGGTAGTTCACTTAGGCATCACAAAAAAATCCTAAATCCATAGGTAACTTGTCCCCAAAGTCAAAAATTGAAGGAAAAAGTGAATCAAGCAATTAGAGACCAAGTCAACAAGAACAAGGCAAAAGGCAGAAAAAGGAAGAGGGGACTTTGTTTCTCCCTAGATTAGAATTCCCTAGGTAAAATGAAGGGCGGAGAGTAGCATTTATAGGCCAATTTCCATTAATGGCATGCATTGATTTCTTGGTACAATGGACTCAGGTTACATGAGATGTGGAAACCCACACTCGTTTGGATGATTGGTCAAGGCTCAGATGGAGAAACTAAGTGTGAATCCTACCATATAGGTGGAAGTTGGGAATCAGTCACTACTCAGCAGTGAAACATGAGTGGCGAACCACATGAGGTGAACCATAGTTGTAGGTCCATGAGGCTTAGAGGATGTTGGGGCAACGGGTGAAGGGAAACCTGTAGGGGAATTTTCACGAAGGAAAAAGACTTAGTGAAAATTAGGTGGGTGAATTTGGTCAAGGGGAAATTAATCATTCTAAGGTATGTGACCCACTTGGACTCCAGGAAAGGGGTACACAAACCGATGCAGGAGAAAAAATAACCCAACAAAAGTAGGAATGAGTTGTCAGGAGCAAAAAAGAGGGGGGTCCTTGCCTAAGGCAAGGCATGTGTGCAAAACATGCACAACATGTCATTCTCCAGTGTTTTCCTTATAGTCTTTTTATAATTTTCCTATTTGTCTATAATATTTAATGCTAAATAAATCAACTTGAATTTACAACATATTCATATATATATGTATATATATGTGTATATATATGTATAATATATATACACCTATTACCATAGGAGCAATTGTAGTTAAATGTTCTTTCTTTCACTGTTGGTCTATCATTTTCATTATCTATGTATATCTTTGGCATTACAACCATTACCATAGGAGGAATTGTAGCTATCTATGTGTAGGGTTTAGGGTTGTATGAAACCATTGACATATTGAAGATAAAATTACTTTGGTGGCTATTTAGTGTTATTCTAATAGCTCTTTTACAATTTCTCTATTTCTATATAATATCTAGTGTCAGGTGATGTAGGTTGAATTTTCAATGGAGCTTATGGCATTATACTGATGTTTGCATGGGTGTTTTGTATAGATGATTAATTTATTATTAATGTATTCTTGTTGTATGTTTCTATCTTTGGCATTATACCCATTTTTGAGACTTGAAAGAGATTATTGCTCTTTGTGGGTGGAGAAATTGTAGTTAAATCTTCTTTCTTTCATTAAAAAATATGGTTGGGCTCAATAATTTTTGTCACCCTTGTTTGTTGTTTCTAGTTATATATATATAGTTATATATATATATATGCATACATACACATATATTATATATATATATATATTATATATATATGCATACATACTTACAGATATATCTATATCTATATATATATATGCATACATACATACATACACATATATACATACATATATATATACATATGTAGACACATATATATACTTTATGCATCTTTGTTGTTATACATGTTTTTTACAACTAGTCCCTTGCTTCTAATTGAGCTAACTTCAAATGCGTACAAAGAAAATGGTATAGATTGTGAGCGGCTACATAATTTATTCCTATGTTTGCATATATACAATGGCAAAACTATTGAGCTCCCATGGTTTTCATTTTCAATGAAGTTTGTGGGGTTATACTCTTTTATACATGGATGTTTTTCATAAATGATTAATTTATTATTAATGTCTTCTTGTTATATGTTTCTATATAAAAAGAGCTACATTATCTTGCATTTCGTATTATACAGAAATGGGAGAATTGTAATAGAGCTATTAGTAAAACATACATACATATATTTATGCATATATACATATCTATACACATGTATATATATATATATACATACATGTATATATATATATATATATATATACATACATGTATATATACATACATACATACATACATACATGTATAGATATACATATTTACACACACACACACACACACACACAGATATATATATATATATATATATATATATATATATATATATATATATATATATATATATATATATATATATATATATATATATATATATATATACTATATACTATATATATATATGCATATGTGCACACACACATAGACTTAATCCAAACTCCAAGCTACATTAGTGTTATTCTAATACCTCTTTTACAATTTCTCTATTTCTCTATAATATTTCATGTGAGGTGATGCAACTTGAATTTTCAATCAAGTTTGTGGGGTTATACTCTTTTCTACATGGGTGTTTTGCATAGATGATTAATTTATTGTTAATGTCTTGTTATATGTTTTTGTCTCTAAGGTTAAACCCATTTTGGAGACTTCAAAGAGATTATCACTCTTTGTAGGTGTAGAAATTGTAGTTAAATCTTTTGTCTTTTGCTAGAAATTGTAAAAGGCTACTACAAAACAAATCCTGTTCATGGCTCGACTAACAAAAATATCTTGAAAAACTTCAAAAAAATAACAAACACTCTGCATATCTATATATTTATAATTTCTCCATCCATACAAAACCATAACGGCAGATATCCATGGAAAATAACTTACAAATTCCGGAGAAAAAAGAGTTTTAACATAAAAAATAAATAAACCATTTATACAAAACACCCAAGTAAAATGACCTATAGATTGCGCAACACCACAACTTTAAAACCCTCCAATCTACCATAAAATGGAGCAGAGGCCAATGATTTTTATAATACTCTACTATCAAACAATAGTATCATTTTTACAATAGTCCAGTAAGAAACCAACAACATAATGGCTCTTTCGACAATGCAACTTAATCAATATGCTTCCTCACACATTACATAGAAAATCCAAGCTACTTTGGCTGGAATTAAATATTATAGAGAAATAGAGAAATTGTAAAACACCTATTACATAACAAATCCTATTCAAGGTCCGATTGATAAAAATCTTGTCAAAAACTTCAAAAAAATAAAAAACCCTCTGCATATCCAAATATATACAATCACTCCTATCTTAATATGTAATTGGGCAATAAAATTACCAACCCTAACCATTTTGACAGAAGAACCTAGATTTAACTACTATTGCTCCTATGGTAATGAGTATAAGGCCAAAAATGCATAGGGATAACTAAAAACAATAAACTAGGAATGAAAAAATAAAAAACCCTAACAATATTTCTTAATGGGAAAAAAAAAGATTCAACTGCAATTTCTCCATCCACAAAAAATGATAACACCAGACATCCATGTAGAACGACTTACAAATTCTAGACAACAGTTTTAATATAAACAATTAAGAAACAATCTATACAAAACATCCATGTAAAATGACTTACCGATTACAGAGAATGACAATTTTAAAACCCTCTAATCCAACACAAAAGGCAAGGAAAGTCGACGATTTTTATAGTTGCCTCCTATGAAACAAACCAAGGAACTACAGGCGACAAATTTTATAATAGTCTGCTATCAACCCAACACCACAATGGATCTTTCGACAATGCAACTTAATCAATATACTTCCTCCCACATTCCAAAACACATTAGTGTTCAAACCATGAAACCTACTATCAAAACGAACAATAAGCAGAGAATGAAAGACAAACAATAAATTAATCATTTATGAAAAATACCCATGCAAAACAACTTACTGATTCCACAACTCAACAATTTTAAAACGCTCCAACTTGCTAAAAAATGGAGCTGAACATGACAAATTTAACAATAGCCTAATATCAAACCAGTACTACAATGGCTCTTCCGACAATACAACTTCATCAAAGTATACTCTCCCACATGCCAAAATTCAATATTGCATTTACTTCGTTTGTCACCATCGTGCAATGATAGGATACATTGGCCCTTGCGCCAACATATTCTTACCATTCACCTTCCTTGTATCTAGGACACCATTCTCCAGGACCACCAACTCATGTAATTACCAAGGTCCACGTCACCACAAAAAAACCTGGTTACCTCCTCAGCGCTGATGAGACTCCTAGTGCCAAAAAATCCAATTCCCGACTGGGCTAATGAAAATCCTAGCAGAAACTTCAAACAAAATAGCCTATTGGCTAATAAATATTTCTTCCTTTTCTCTCAAGGGCCTAAGGGCCAATAGTTAAATATTAATTTTTATGTTCATCAATCAAAATCTGTGGTTTTATCAAGGGCTTATTTCTATTATTTACAATATAAATATTTTCATTTTTAATCATACATATTAATAACAATATTAGTTTTTATAACTAAAAAAATAGAAACATAGAACGATATGATTATATTTTTTATTTTTTAATTAAATATATTGATATATAGTAATTGTTGTTATTAAAAATAAAATCTTATTGAGAAAAAGTAATATTTAGTTTCTTGAAGATGAAAAATGTATCATAAATATTGTAGTAAAGGGAGAAGGGGTATGCTATTTTGAATGTAAGAATTAACCCATTCAAAGAGTTTATCCTAAAATGCTATTTTCAATAATTAATTTACATGTGAAATTAAAAAAATCAAATATTAGACAAGATAGAATCATAAATAAACATATGATAACATATCAATATATATATATATATATATATATATATATATATATATATAAACATTCATCAATATGTTAAATACATATCTTTTTGTTTCATATAGATTATTATGACTATCTACTTGTAGTTATGGAAAATGTATCCCTTTACATTTTCTCACTTGTTTGGGCCCTCATAGTTAAAATGGACTTAATTTTTCCTTAATTTAGTGTTGTAAAAATGATTTATTTACATGTTCACACTAAGTTTTGGGCCCGCTTAATTAATTGAGATTAATTATGCCTTAATTAAACCTATAATTCATTTACAAGCCTAATAAATTATATTTTCCAAAAGGGAAACATGATAATAATTAATGCTTACACATAACACTTTACCTTGAGCAATGTGTGTTCTACGAATAGGGACTTGGGACCCATTCACCCATGGGTGAATGGGTCCTCTCGAAGCCTTTGAATCACATTTTATGTTATGATTTTTGTGGTATTTTAATGTCTCTAAGTGTATATTCAGATGTTGACTTGTGATATTTGAATTTTAGGAAATTAAGGATACATACCTATAAATACAAGGTTATTTCACTAAGTTTCATCTAAGCAACCTAGATTTTCTAGTGTTCAATTACAACTACAAGATCTAAGTTTATGATCAAGAGCATTCAAGAGAAGAAATATCAGAGTTTTATTACAACAATCAAGATCTAATCATCATGCCAAAGTCTTCTTGCATCATGCATGTCTGTGGAGCTAACATTGTGATGTAGGTTTCATGATCCATTCAAGTGTTCAAAGCATTGTTTCAAGCAAGATTCAAGATCAAGATCCACATCCATTTCAGCCATCTCATGCAAGTTGTAGATCTACATTATCAAGGTTCATTCAAGGGTTTGTTGAGTGATTTAGATTGAAGAAGGATTGAAGATATTTTGAACAGAAAAAATGAAGAAATTATCAAAGTTGTCATCTTCTCACTGAAACTCAGATCTTGAAGTTGTTTTAAACTTTCTGACACTAAAACCCAAAGAATTTGGAAGTGAAAAGATAGGACAAGAGGATCCCAATTTTTTTAGAAAAACCCTCACTAGAGATCCATTTGCTCATGGGTGAATGAGTCCTAGGTAGGCTTCCAAAAAAATATTTTGTGAAAGGTACACAAGATTCTGCCCTTCTCAAAAAAAAAAAATTTGTTTTTTTTTTGGTTAGTATTGGGTTTCATGTTCAAGATCCAAGTGTTAGATAGCATTTTGGAGTTAGTTTACTAGTTTTAGTTTTTCTCCCCAAAGTGCTTTTTGACTTGGACCCCCGTCCTCAATTAAGAAAAGAAACCAATAGATTCCCCCATTGAATTGATTCACCTAAAAGGTTTGTTAGTAAATAATTTGAGGGGATCTCATTTCTTGAATGATTTTGGGAAGATGGGTTACCTTAGTTTCCATACTTTGAACATCCCTATTTTCCCACGTTATGATTTTGGTGAACTTGACTTTGAGCATTGTAATTTTTCGACTTTGGAGTCCATTTTCAACCATAGATCTAGGTATTGCATTGCATTTATTTTAATCTCATTTAGTGTTCTTAATTTTCATTAACTTGTATCTCATTTAGGGTTTTAGGTTCACATTTTTTCATTCTTTAAAATTTAGAAAAATCAAAAGTTTTAGTCATTTTGCAAAGTATTTACATAGCATTTCATAATCAATACTTTCAAATAGAAAATTGAATGAAAATTGAATTTAAAATTATGTCTCCTATTTTATCATTTAACATCATTTTGCACTTGCATTTAGACTTCATTTTCTAGAAATTTGAAACTGTAACCACCTGTCTCATTCTAGAATCTCAAAACCTTAAAAATTATCTTAGAAATTTGTAAAATCATTTTTAGAAAACCTAAATAAGGACCCATTCATCCAAGGGCGAATGAGTCCCTAATTTTGTATTTTTTCTACATCTCTAGGCATCAAAATCTCTATGTTTTCATTATTTTTTGTTGTTTTTAGTTTGTAGAATTTCTATTTTCTAAAATTGATCATATTAAGGTTAATTTGTCAAAATTAGTGCATTGTTTCAATTCAAAATTACATCATTTTCAAGTTTTTGCATGGTATAATACAAAAGTTATCTTTCTTAGAATCTAAAAATTTATTATTTCTTGGAATTTCAATTCATTCTTGCATAATAGATATGTGCAAATCGATAATATATGGAAGTCTATAATCTCTTTGGTGGATGTCTCAAGTTGTGTTTTTGGAAATGATCCTAATGAAATAGAACCTAATCAATCTCAATTAACTCCTAATAAATCTTCTTGTTAAGTTGACATCATTGGAGAAGATGATTATAGCATAAAAAATCTCATAAACAATTTCCTTAACAATGTTGAAAACAATACTTATTTTATCCCTCCATGGAATAGCAACACCCCCTACTCTTCCACCAATTGAGATGTTTGCTCTTCTACATCTTGAAATTGAAATACAAAAAAATTCTAAACCTTCAAACATGAGTGAACCTAGTATCTCTAATAAATTGCATAATAACCCATCTTATGTTAAGAAAGTGACCAACACACCTATCAACCTAGAAGAGACTTATGGCCAAGGTTTTAAGATCTAAACTAAGAAAGAATGTGACTTAAATAATGAGCATGAAATTCAATTTTTTTTAGAGAAACTTCCTATTGAAGATACTAAAGGATTGGGATATCAAGATCCTTCTCCCTTCATATCATCTAAGGAGATAAATTTCTTCCTTCATAATGATGAAGTAATGTCTCATAAGGATGATAATATAATCTTAGGTCCTCATCCTTCAACAAGCACTTGATAAAGGCCTTAATAATTGAAGAATCTAACATTTCCTTGTCTCATGTATCTAACTAAAAGGAACTTACACATACTTCTTAATAAAGGAATCTTAACATTACCACCCATCAGAGATAATCCAAATCCAAAAAATAAAAACAAAAACATGTCTCATTGTCAATACCTTAGAATTCTTGGGAATAGTACATATGAGTTTCATGCTTTAAGGAGGTTCCTTGATAAATTTGATACAATAAAGTTAGTCCTTAAAAGCATGAACTTTGCTCCATGCCATGTAATAGTAGTAGGATCATAAGCACACTCACTATTAAATATTTTACATACATTGTAAATCATTCCTATATTGCAAGGAGCTCATTCACATCATTTACCTCAGCTCATCCTTGTCTTATATTTAGTGGGGACAAGGGGTTATATATCCTTTTCCTAGTTTGGTGCTTGATGTTTTCCCTTTAGCTAGTTGTTGACCTTCTGTATACAATGAACAAGATTGGGATGCAAATGACCTACTATAGGTTGACTAGCATGTTCTTTACTAGTCTTGTCTTTCTTTTTCTTTTTCATGTTCTTTATGTGATTGCATGTGTGTAATGTGATCCCCCGTACTATTCTATTTGATGTTTCTTCATGTTCATTCCTCTCTTTGTACCTATATTCTTCTATATGTTGTAAACCTTTATCTTTTATCTTGTATCATGTTTTTCTTTTGGGGATGATGCAAGGTGTTGAGACATTTAGGTCTCTTCCATGTTGACCCAATAACTTTTATTATTTTCACTTTTTATGTGTCATTCTTACTTGATCCATGAGTTATTTGTGGAATGATAATGTTTCAGAGCTCTATAATATCATTGTAGCAAATACATACGTTTACCTTAAATCCATGGATGCCTTATATGTTATTTTGGGATTTCATGTCAGGGAAACCCCTCTCTTTCATGACATAGCCTCATTTGGAAATATATGTGAAAGAAAGAAAATTGTAGCTCTATGTTTTGGGAGATAAAACCAATTTCCTTCAAGTTTCATTCAAGGAAACCCTAGAGATCTCAATCCAAGGATGGAATGAGGGAAATATATATGCTAGAATGGTGTCCTAGGGTGTGATCAAATACAATAAGGAGGTTCACCACCAAAAAAATTCTTTGAAAGAAAGAGATGAATGCAATGTGAAAACCTAACTATATGACATAGAGTATGAAACTAAAATATAGAATAAAAATTTGAGAATGAGCAGAGGGGTACCTAGAAGAAATATTTGATCTAAAAAATCTCTAAAACCCTAAAATTATGAATTTTAATGCTCACTAGGAATCATATGCTAGTTTGGGTGATTTAGTCCGAGATTAGGGTTTCTATGTAAAAATTGGAATCTCTTAGTGACTAATCTAGATCTAAAATTTGGAAAAAAGGAAGTATTGGAACTCATATGCCCAAGGTGATGATTTAGTCCCAATATTAGGGTTTGGATGAAACTCTAGTATTCTATAGTGATTTCCTATAGCTTCTATCTTGTCAAATCTCTAAGTCTAAAAGCTTGAATTTTGGCCTATAGGTGACTTTCCGTGAAGATGTAAACCTTGTGACAACCTTGTCACCTTTCTTCAATCTTACAACTTTGTCTTCAAAGGATCTTCAAGCTCCAAATCACCTAGATCTGCAATCACACATGTAGAGAGAGAAACTTGTTGATTGTTAGGCAATAGGGGTTTTCCTTGGTTAAACCCCATTTAGGTAATTAAACCTTATTATGAAACAATGAAACATGAATTTGAACATGAACATGAAACATGAACAATGATACCTTGAATGATGGCTTGAAATGTAAATATGCAATCTAACATGACGTGTCCATGAAGAATGAAGATCTTGATCTTTAATTAGATGTTGAACAATGCTTAATTTGGATCTTGAATGCTACATCCCAACACTAGCTCACCAACATGCTTGATGCTTTATGATGATGAATCTTTAATTGCTATAAGAATGTTCTTCAAATCTACCTTTGAATGCTCTTGTGAACTCTTGTGAACTCTTGTGAAATTTCTTTTGATTTCTTATGAGGTTATAGGATAGCTTAGATTAAATTACTAGGTGAAATTATGTGAAATAAACTTGTATTTATACTTTTTTAATGCCAAATTTCCTAAAATTAAAATAATACAAGCTAACATTAGATTGAGGAGGATAAAATCCAACCAAGAATTGAATTCAAAATGGGTCTTGATTACAGTGGTACTCATATGCCCAAGGTGGTGTATAAGCCCCAATGGCTCAAAACTAGGATACAAACTCAAAGAAAGGTCATATTTAATGTGAAAATCAAAATTAGTTCCTAAGACCTAGGTGGGACTCATATGCCCAAAGTGGCATATGAGTCTCAGATCACCAGATCTAGAGCACATGACCTAAAACACTGAATTATGGATTGGTTATGTGATAAGTGTTGGGATTATCCTCAGAAGGATGCATTAAATAAGGCTTGTGGATGCAAAATAGGATGAAATAATGCATAAAGAATCCCAATTAATTAATAAATCCTTAGATTAGTGTGAAAGTGTTAGGATACACTTTAGAAAACCCTAAATAAGGCACAATTAGGTTCATTTTACCATTAATTATTCATTAATTATTCATTCCCAAGTTAAGTGTGAAAAGAACTACTTTTGTCTAAACTACATTTAGCCCCCACTTTAGTGAGAGGAGGAACTTGCTTCAAAATCACATTAACGTAAAAAATTCAAGAGGGTTCTAAGTGTACCAACGTGGATGGTATATGATAACAAAGATAAAGGGGGTGGTCAAGCCCCATGGATCCAATATCCTATGTCAAACCAACACAAGAACAAAGGAACACACACAAGGTGTATGATATGCAACAAAACAAGATACAAAAACATGAAATGCCAAAGACATAAATATGAAAGAAAAAGAGAGAAAAGGTGGATCAATATTTAACTATTTGTCCTACACATTATGGATCAAATCTAAGCTTGTTTATTTAAAATGCATGCTCAATTTGAGGAAATAGAACTTCAAGCTATATGATAGGTGAGTATCCAAAAATGGTGGCTTACAAGTGGAACATGATGTAGACTATGCAAACAAATGCACACTCACAAGGGATAGTGGAATCTTAGGCCATCCACTAGGTGAGCCCCCAATGAGACACATACACACCTCACACATACAAGCAAGTGGCTATGGGAAAGTCATGGATAAGTTTTAATCCTATATGTACAACCATACCAAAGCTATACCTCCTGATAACTTCGATAAGGTGCCACACAACATGAACAATAGGATTCAAGAGATAAGCAAAAATTCATATACTTGACACTCATGAATAAACAAGATGGCTCCATAGGCAAGCAAAGTGTGTTATGCAAGGTGGCCATATAACAACTATTGTAAATGAAAAATTAGTGTAAGGTACGTTCAAAGGGATTTTCCTTAGTTCATGTAAGGTCTCTTCTTAGGGAACATCATGCCTAATGTCTCTAAGAGAGGAAAATTCAAAGAAATATCATTCCCTCAAAGGGAATGAAACCCAATGACACCACTAAGAAAAGGACACATCGTAAGAAGAAAGAAAATCACATAGTGAAGTATGAGTGTTGATGGATTTTACCACTTTAAAGCAGATGCTAACACTATTGCTATGAGCACTTTCTTTAAAGTAGAGGAATACATGAGAGGTTATTTGGAAAACCCTATGCCAAGTAATATGTTCCTGAGTGAAATTACATCATGGATAAAGGGTTGCAATACTAAAGATAACTTAGTATGTGACATGTGAGCTAACTTAAAGCATGTCATTCGCATCCCAAGCTTGCTCTTATATAGACATGGAAGGCGATCAACTAGGAAAAAGAGGCAACAACAAGTGCCATATGAGGACAAGGATCCCTAACCCCTTGTCCCCACTTAGTGCAAGACAAGGATGAGTTGAGATGATTGATGAGAAAAATGCTAGAGTGAAAATTAGTATTAATTAGAGGAATTAGATGCCCAACACAAGGAAGAGCACCACACTCCTTAAGATGTTGAATTTTATCACTGAAAGCCTTACATTCATTAGTAGAATGACTATGAAATCTATGATATGCATAAAATTAATTCTTGTAATAAACTTTATTTCATTTTCTTAGAGGGAGGGATATCAAATGATCTTGGAGGAGTATTGACAAGATACTCTCTTGATCAATAGTAGAGGATGTTCCTCTATTTGCACAAGATGCCATAAACACACTAAATGATAAGGCCTGAGATGAAAATGGAGATAAATGTAGAAAAACCTAGATCTTTCTTGAAAGAGTATGGTATATATTTAACTTTTTATATATCATTTTGCTTCATGTTTTCATTGTATCCTTGTTTAGGAGGGAGTTTGTATAAAATACCATAACAGTGTTCCAACTTAGTTGAAGGGGGTTTATGCTTCTGAGAAGGATTGGATTTTTCATGAGAATACAAATCATTTTTAGGTTTCTTAAATTTATACATTGTCCTCTCATGAGGGATGGGAGTTAAAGAGCCCCCATCACCACCATGGGGTAATGTTGTTAACGAAGAACCAAGTTGAGAAAATGAAACACAAGGTTGTTTTGGTTTATAATGTGAGATTTTTTACTCTCCCATAAAGGAGGGTGTAAAATCTAATGAACCCCAATCGTCACTAGAACTTGCATTTGAAAATGAATTCTTTGTATATGACTCTTTGTTATTTGAGGGTGACAGTTTGGATTCTTTATTGAAATGAGGAATAAAATCTAATGACCTCAAGTTGTGTTGTAGGTGAAAGACAATTAGGATTATCATCAACTTATATAGGTTCAACATTTTATTTTGGAATGAAAGTATTAGGTGAGTTGGAAGTGTTATGATCATATGATTTATAGCTTCGTTCATCTACTTCAACTATATATATCTTTGTTGTATTCAAATTTCATCTCACAGTGAAGAGTAGATGGGACTTCTTTCATAATATAAATCCATAGTCTCCCTAGGAGAAGATTCTATGAAAGAGGTCTTGGCATGATATGGATAGTGGTAGGAAACACTACATGTCTGACCTCAATAGGTAATGTGATCATTCCTAATGGTTTCCTATTAAAATTTCAAAATAAATAAATATTAACATCATTAATTTGAATAATCCTCTTGTACACACCAATTTTATCTAGGAGGTCAATTCTACAAACATTAAGACCTGCTTCATTGTCTATGAGAGTGCACCTAACTATGGTTCATTAATGATCACCTTTATCATCAAGGATTCATTTTTTTTTTGAATCTCAAGTGAAGGTAATTCATGTTTAGGGAATGTGATTTATGACTTTGTGACACACATACAATCAAAGGAGGATGCTACATCATTCAATTTCATAGAATATTGGATCTCCTCCTACTTTATTTGTAATAACTTTTGGAATACCCAATTGTATTTAGGTGATGTTCGAACAAGATCTCATAAGGATATATTTGCTGGAGTCCTTTTAAATTATATGTAAATATGAATGAGAAGCATCAAGAAAAATGTGTTGAGGCAATGGTAATGAAGTGTGAGTGGTTTGTGGTTGCCTACATGTTTGAGCAACTACATTATAACTAGATTGTTGCAAAACATTATTATATCAAGTTTCATTATAGATTTTACGAGATATATTATTTTATTTTTATGTGGTTCACTAATGGGAGGTGACTTAGGAGGCCTGATAGCTAAATGCAATCCAATTTGTGTTGCCGTAACCTCAAAAAATGTATCCTTATTTTCATGATCTCTTGGTGAAGATGAGTCTAATGTCACTTCATAATCTTCATCTAAGGAATCCTCATTACTAGTGTTTGAAAGACATGTGTCAATGTTCACATTTTCTTGCACCATGACATCCTCCCTAGGAGGAGATTTTTAAGGAGAACTAAAAACTAGTTGTTCATGACATTTAGAGATTGGTTCTTCTAAAATGACTTCATCACAAGTAAGGGAGTTATCAATGGTTGTATTTTCTTGTTTATGAATGATGGCATTCTCTTGTTCAATAATGTTTTCCCTAGGAGAAGAGACACACATAAGATTCTCATGAATCTCATTGGTTTGATCTTTTAACACCAAAATATCTTCTTTACAACTAGGAGAGATACTAAAAATAGAACAAATGTGATTGTCATGTTTATCTATGATTTAATCTTCTTTCACTAAAAAATTCTCACAAGCAAGGGATGAATGGAGACTAGGTAAGGTGATGTTTAGAAATGTTTCTATGATCTCATTCTCTTGTGCCATAATATCTTCCCAAGGGGGACAAGGAGAAGGACAAACAAGACCTTCATGTTTCTCAATGATTGCATCTTCTTCTATCACGTAATTCCCACAAATAGGAGAGATAGGAGGGGGTGTAGATTTAAGGCAAATGGCAACATTTTCACTTTCTTGCACTAAGAGGCTTTCATAACTAGGAAATGTATTGAATGAATGACTAACGTTCTTATTGTTCACAACCTTTTCTTTGTAAAATTGAAAAAGAAAGATACAAAAATTTGTGAAAAGTAATCTATACAAATTTAGTGACCTAGAAGGAGATGTGTATTTATGGAATTTTTAGATTCTAAACAAGGTAATTTGCTAATTACACTATGCAACAATCTAAAAATTAAATGTTATAAATGCCATTTTGAAATTAAGAAATGCAACAACTAAACCAAATTAAGCTAGATCTAATGAAATGAATGAAACAAAAACTCAACAAATTGAAACATATAGCTAACAATAGGATATAGAAACACAAAAATGATGTTTTTAATGTTATAAAAGGTAGTTATAGGTCTGATCTGGGACTAATTCGCCCAAAGGGGCATATGAGTCCTAGTTAGAGTTTTTGAAGGGTTAAAATGTTGAAAAATACACAACACAAAATTCCCATAAAGTAGGAGAAACAACCTATATAGTGACTAAATCGAGTAGAGGGGTAAATGAGTCCCAAATTAGGGTTTTTGCACCAAATTCAACAAATTCTTGGTGAATGTTAAGTTTTCTAGTTTGTATGTTGACTTGACTATTTGTAATTGTAGAATTTCAATGAAATTAAATGATCTAAGATGCAAAAATTTATCCTATATGCACTTTCGCTAATGTAAGATTTAGAAACCCTAGATGCAAATTAACTAATGGAAGACCTAATGCAAAGTGAATGCAAGCTAGATCTAGGAATATAATGCACTTCGAATCAGAAATAAGGTGTTCTAAAGGCTAGGTTCACCAAAATGAAATGAATAAAATTGGCATTCTATGTTTTTGCATATAGAACCAATTTTCTCCAAGTTTCATTTAAGGAAACCCTAGAGATCTTAATCAAATGATGGAAAGAGGGAAAGAGATCTACTAGGAGGGTGTCATAAGTTGTTATTAAAGACAATAAGGGTGTTCACCACAAAGCAAAGGCTTGGAAAGAAAGAGGTGAATGCAATGTGAAAACCTAACTAAATGACATAGATTTTGAAATTTAAATACAAAATAACAAACTAAGAATTAGAAGAGGGGTACCTAGTGTAACGAAAAAAATATTCCCCCTCTTCCTTACTTAATTTGGGAATAATTAATGATAAAGTGGACTTGATATTACCTTAATCTAGTGTTGTGATGAGTTTTACACATCCAGATTAGGTTTTGGGCCCTTCTAAGCTAAATAAACTTAACTTTTCCCTAAATTAATGTTGTAAAGTGTATTTATTGACACCTTCACATTAAATTTTTGAGGTTTGTAAATTAGGTGGACCTAATCTAGTGTTGTAATTTTTTCTACACATTCACATTGGATTTAGGGCCCTTCTAAGCTAAATACACCCAATTTTTCTTTAATTTAAGGTTGTGAAAGGTATTTATTTACACTATCACATTGAATTTTAGGCACTATTGCATTTATTACTTTAATATTATCATTAATAGGCCCCTAAGATCCTATATTATGCATCTCAAGGCATATTTCAATCAAAAACCTGACAAAATCAACAAATAAGCTTAATTTACACACTCTCTGAAACTTTTAGCAATCAAAATAGGCCTTATGGAACCCATTCACCACTTTGGGTGAATGAGTCCCATCCAAGTGGGACCCATTCACTACAGATGGTGAATGAGTACCATTTGGCTTAATTTCAAGGTTTTGAGTGAGAAAATTGGGTTTTAAGTTTTGGTGCAGGAGCACCATGACCATTTTATGCCTCCATGAGGAAATTGTTGGATTTTTATTCAATTTTGTTGCTTCTAAATTGTAATGAGGTAATTTAAGTCATTTTTCATATGTTGAAGTCATTAGGGGGGTTAACTTTCAAGTTTGGTGTCAATTATTGAAAAGATGTAAAAGTTGTCACAAATGCAAAATTGTGAAATTGCATAAACATGTAAAATGGGGAAGGTCAAGAGTCAAGTTGGGTTTTTCATTGGGAATCAGTTGAAAATTGAATGTTCATACTTGTAATTCCTTTAAAAGGCCCTATGAAAATTTGAAAAGGTGTGGGTGATTGTAGTTTTGAAATGGAATAATGAAATACACTATTTTTTACAATTTTCTTCAGAAATTCACTGTTCTCAGGCACTGCACGGACTTGTATATGAAGGAATTAATCTCAAATTGACTGTAAGTGATAGAGTTTTCAATCACCTTCCCTAAAAAGTTGGTCTCATGCAATTTGATAAAGTTTAGAGGAAGATATTGTAAGTTTTTGATAGATGGGTTAAAACCCTGATTAGGGTCACAATCAACACTAAAATTTGCATTTCTCCTAATCTAACCATGGAAACCTCCTAAAAATTAGTGTACGGATTGATATAGATGTATTATAATTTTTTTTCTAAGTTATAGGGTTTAAGGATGAGGGTTTGGGAAAATTCAATAAAGCCCTAGTCTATAAAAAGGGTTCTGTGAGTAAAGAAAAAGCCTAGAAGCTAGGTTTTGATGAAGGAGTCATGGAAATAGTCCGGTGAAGCTTTGTAGAGAATGTGTAGAACTAATTAAATGTGTTCCAAGTGTTGGGAAAGTATATTTGAGTCTTGAAATATTAGGACCAATAAATCCCTATTCTAGCCATGCCTAATTAGGCCTAAATTTGGATTGCGACATCAAGTTTTAAGCCTTAGGTTACAAAGAACATGTACCCCATTTTGAAATATTTTTTAAGTAAGAAAAAAAAGTATCAAAATGTGAGATTAGTTCTAGGTTTCAGTGTCTTTGATGAGAGAAAATCCCTGATAGTTAGTTAGGATACCTACTAGCATTGAAATCAGGCTATAAGGGAATGATGATCAAAATAGGAAATTAGTGTTCTTGGGGTGTAAGATGAGTTTGGCCATGAAATTACAATCATTTTGAAGTTTTCCAAAGCTTTGGTTGTGTGTTTGTGCCTTTAAGATCAAATTTTGGGTTAGTTGGCATATGAAGGTTCTTGGAGGTAGTTGGCTAAGTTGGAGCTTTTGGAAGGTGTATGCAACCTTATGTGGATTTGTGAAACCAAGGTTTCCTTGTCAATGTAAGAATATTTCCTTGAAAGTTGAGAAGAGTGAAACCTATTGTTGAGAAATTTGTAATTTTTAACCCCTACATTGCATCAGTTTGGTATCAAAGCTTAGAAGTTCTGGTCAAGAGAGGTTTGGAGTTTTTTTGTGATTGCATGTTTGTGCAGTTTGAAGAAAGAACTTGGTTGCCAAGAGACTAGATAGAGGAAAAGATAAGAGACCTAGGTGAGGAAAGGATGAAGTGGAAGAAAGGTTAAAGGGACTCACTTGAAGAGAAGGTGGATTTGATGAGAAGGCACTTGTAGGCAACAGGTTCACAAAAGAAAGTAGAAAAAGAGAGGAAGAGGAAAGAGGAAAAGATGAGGCAAAGAGAGATTGAGAAATAGATTAGAGAATTGAGGCAACCACTAGAGGAATTTAGTGTCACGATAGAAAAATTTGAGGTTGAGGTGAAATAGTTGTGTAGGAAAGCCACAAGTTGGCACTTGACAATGAAGAAGAAGGTTGTATGGCCCGTCAAGAAGATAGTTCAAAGGAGACAAGTACAAACTATAGACACCCAAATTTGATCACTCCCATATGATCAAACTTCCCCCTTTATTCATCAATTATGTCAATATTAATTTATTTAATTAATATTGCGCTTCTCACATAAGACTCTTAAAGTGTTTAATTTAATAATTAAATACTTTATTTGATGCTTTTATCTTCTCTAAATTAAATAAATACACCAATTTATTTAATTTAGTCATCATAATCTACTGAATTAAAATCAATTTAAAATTCTTCTTTTCTCACTCCTTGTCACAGCCTCCATAATCCATCTCTAATATTAATTAATTTAATTAATTCATATTTATGAAGTGTCTATCCTCTTAATCAGGATTAATGTCACATCCTCATTTCCATGTCATCTTCCATTTAATTATAAAATCAAGTGTTTGCTAGCACAATCAAATCATTATGCATTTTTGCTTTACTTTGGGTCAATTCTTTATTTTCCTTTTTTGGACATTGACCACCTCCTTCCTATGAAGAATTTTAATTCTCATTTATTCATCTATAATCTCTCTCACCATGTAGATTTTAATTCCACATTTTGTCTTCCAAGGCTTCTAGAACCTTGGACTTGTCACAATCTCCACATGTGACCAAGTCCTACCTTTTTGGAGCCCACCTTTTATCCTCTAGATCCTCCTAGGAATGTGAATTTAATTCACATTTATATCCCCAACCACCTTTCCTTTTCCCATGTAGATTTTTGAGAAATTTCAAAATTCCTTGATGTGCTTCTCCACTTGGGGACAAGGAATCCCTTTTTGAGGAAATCTTCTCACCCCCCAAGATGCTTGGAAGGTACTTCTCCTTCCTCCACCTCATGTACCTTTTGGCCACCTCATTTACACCTCATAGCCACTTCACCATCTGCATGTCAAGATGTGAGGGCTTGTGAGTTCTCAACTCACCATAGCCCTTCATCTTGACCTTGTTGGGTGAATCTCAACCGTTGAATTCTCTAGAGAATTCAAATTCTCCTATAAATACCCCCTCCTTAAGGCCATTTTCAAGACTTTTGATTTAAGTAACCTTATGCTACCAATTTGCATTCTCAAGCACTTGTTATCATTTAGCCACCCACTTTGATCATTTTGCACATTCAATCTTGCATCTAGCTACATCACAAGCCATCCAAGGAGCACACAAATCCATCAAAATCAAGGGCCAACCAAGGAGTCTTCAACAACAAGGAAGGTATAATCATTTGCATCTCGTTTCATCTATTTTCCTTCTTGTTTTATAACTCTTTAGGCTAATCTTGAAGTGTCCTTAGTCTTTTATCATTCACATTTTTAGTTATTTTGCACATTAAAATAGGGTAAAATTCTAAGCTACACATTTCTGGCACGCCTGGTGGGACCCACAAACGGGTTCCTATACTTCACATTTGCTGTTATTGAGATTTTTGCAGGAACACGTCGTAGTGGGGTGATTACGCCCCTATTTTTACCGCAGTGGGGCGATTATGCCCTTGTTTTTACCGCAGTGAGGCGATTACACCCCTGATTTGCTGCAGTGAGATGATTACGCACCCTGGGCTGAAAACTATTTTCTGTGCTAACTTTTCTGCAGTGAGGCGATTATGCCCCCTGGGCTGAAAACTATTTTCTTTGCTAACTTTTCTGCAGTGAGGTGATTACGCCCCGTGGGCTGAAAACTATTTTTTGTGCTAACGTTTACTGCAGTGAGGTGATTACGCCCCCTAGGCTAAAAACTATTTTCTGTGCTAACTTTTCTGCAATGAGGCGATTACACCCCTTGGGCTAAAAACTATTTTCTGTGCTAACGCTTACTGCAGCGAGGCGATTACGCCCCCTTGGGCTGAAAACTATTTTCTGTGCTAACACTTTTTTGTAGTGAGGCGATTACGCCCCCTAGGCTGAAAACTATTTTTTGTGCTAACATTTACTGCAGTGAGGCGATTACGCCCCCTGGGATGAAAAATTGTTTTCTATGCTAACATTTACTACAGTGAGGCGATTACGCCCCCTGGGCTAAAAATTGTTTTCTGTGCTAACATTTACTGTAGTGAGGCGATTACGCCCCCTTGGCTAAAAATTGAAATTTGTGCTAACACTTTTCTGCAGTGAGGCGATTACGCCCCCTTGGCTGAAAATTGAATTTATTCTTTAACACTTTTCCGCGGTGGGGCAAGCTGCCCTTTATTTTACCGCGGTGAGGTGATTAAATACGATTTCGCTGCGGTGAGGGTGATTAATTTTTGATTTTACCCGCGATTGAAGGCGGTCATGCAGTTTAATAGCTGCCGGTGGTGATTTATGCCCTGTTTTTTACCCGCGGTGAGGTGATTACCCGACTTACTCTGAAGAATTGTTGCTTGGAAGTAAAGAAGCTGTTATCTTGGCTTCAGTTTTCTTTGCTATTTTCTCCCTAACATTGTTCTTGCAAGGATACATGTATTTTTTGCTAACCTTTTGCAGCATATTCTTGTGAAGTTGATGGAGGAAGCGGGATAAAACATCTAACATTTGTTTGCAAGGCTATCCATTTGCTCAAACTTTTTAAACTATCCTTGTTGTTTACATTAATCTAAGAACATAGTTTAATTAGAGGGAGTAATATTCATTGCTTGATGTGCTTGTCTTTCTGTGTTACCCAAAGGGAGTATTAGCTTGTTTTCGCTTTCCCCTTGCACTTCGTGTGAGCCTGGGGAGTAGTTGGAGATGGTTAGTGCTTTCTTTATAGTGGGACCTGCTTGGGGATTTCATCACCCCAAGGGACGATTCCAACCACACATACCGGCAGGGTATATAAAGGGGGGAGAGCGAAAGTTATGCCTAATCGATCCGCGTTGTTGAAGTGAATCGTCGAGCTAGGGTGATACCTGAATGAAGCGTGAAGAGTTAGTCTGAGCCCTTTAGTATCTCATTGGGGTTCCCGACTCATGCTTGTGATAGGCTGGTGTTCACGGTTGTGCCTCACGTACCGAGAGTATGTCGAGGACTCCCTAGACACCTTGTGCATCCTAGATTAAGACCTCTTTGGCCATACCCTTAACACTAATCATAGGATTGTGTTTGCTTGAGAGTGTTTTCTTGTGAAACCCGTTAATTTTGACAAATTGGCCTTATCATTATCTCATTTTAAAGTCCTTGCCATAGTCATTTTCATCAAACCCGGGCCTGATTTACTCTGGTGAGGCGATTATGCCCCTAATTTACATGATTGAAGGCGATTGCACCCCTAATCACGATTCTGCGGTGAGGTGATTACGCCCCCTGATTTACTGTAGTGAGGCAATTACGCCCCTGATTCACTGTAGAGGGGCGAATTTGCCCTCCTGAACACCTGAAATCACCCCATTTGGATGTGTTTAGCCTCTAAACCATCATTTAACCATTCCCAACCATTATCTCATCATCCTAAGCCTCTGTTTTGTCACTCTAAACCTCCAAAAACTTCCATTTGACCATTTTAAACCTCCATCTCATCATTCCAAACTTTCGTTTAACCATTCTAAATCCCCGTTCATTCTCCACAATTATCTTCAATCCACCAGTTCATTTTAATTTCCCCATAATCCATTCAAAAGTCCATACCCTCACCGAATAAACACCATAATTTTACCATTTACATCGCCAAACACCACCCATAGCCAAACCATCCTAACCTTGTATTACAAAGTGGTTACCTAAATTGACCATAGCACTTGAACTTGATTATTAGTCTTTAACTTCGACCCAAATCAACTTGCTTCCATCTTGAGGTAAATTCGGTGTCGTAAGTTATCATCCTCGGCCCAATCAATCCATTCCTATCTTAAGGTGGATTCGGTGCTGTGATCATCCTCTTAATCCATTAAAGCTCTTGGTCATTAAAGGTAACTTCCTTTGGTTAAACTCAAGGTCTCTCTCACATCCTTTATCATCCAATCATATCCATCCAATCATCCAAATGTATCAAAATTGATCATTTGATCAAAATTTCCAATCAATCAAATCACATCTAGTCAACCAATGCAATCCTATTGATCTTAATAATCCAATCCAATTCGATCAAAATCCAATCTAGCCAATCAAAATTCGATCCAATCCAATATATCCAAACAAAATCTGATCCAAATCCAAACCCCATCCAAATCAGATCTTATCCAATCACAATCAAATCATTCATCAAAAACATTTTTATAATCCACTCATAGCACATTTGCATGCCTGTTTAGACTTGATCACAGGCAAAGAAAATGGCCGAACAACAAGCCCAGAATTCCCAATCAAAAAACCCTCAAGATCCCAACAACACAATGAATGTCTCATCAAATCCTAACAAGGGTACTAACATCCCTCACGATCCTCATAATGGTACTTCATCACACTCCAACACCGAAAATTAGAACAACTCACCACACAGTGAAGAGAGTATGGCTAATCAACCTGAACTCACACTTGAGGAACATTTTAGTAATCCTGCCAATGTGCAAATGACTGATCGTCTGCTTGAAAAACATGGGAGAGAAATCTTGGCCCACCTAATTGAGAAGGGTGTCAAACCCCCCCAGGTGTTGACTTGTCCAAATATAGGAGTTCCCCATCTAATGTACTCCAAGGTTCACAAAATGCACCAGAAGGTCCATACTTCCCCAATGTTCCTCCAGTTGAGGGTTGGCATCAACCTGAATTTGGCAATGTTGTTCTCTATCAAGTTAACTATCCTTCACATGCTTTGACCTCAGTTATGGGAGGTCCTCAAGTGCCTGATCCCAATAATCCTTTTGCCTATGGTATGCCACAAAATGTTCCACAACCTCCACCATTAATGTTAACAACACCCCCTCCTCCGAATCAACCTACAGTCAACATTGGGGG
This sequence comes from Sequoia sempervirens, assembly GCA_007258455.2. NCBI lineage: Eukaryota > Viridiplantae > Streptophyta > Pinopsida > Cupressales > Cupressaceae > Sequoia > Sequoia sempervirens. Next base: position 111,406 of record VDFB02261095.1, on the reverse strand, counting down.
CACCTCCTTTACCACATCGCTTCCACCTCCTGGGACCACAAATCTATCATCTCAACAGCTTCACCAATCCAACTTTCTGCCTCAATTACCTCCACAAGGCACACCCCAGCTAAATGTTTCGGGTGGTACCCAACAACCCCCTTTACAAAACACTTCTACGCTACCTCTGCCATCTCATCCACAACAACCTATACATAATACTTTGGCCTCTTCACAACAACCACCCTACCAACCACAAGGCAATCCATCTCGACCTATTGCTCAGACCATATCCCCCTTTCTCACATCCATTTTACGTCCACAGGCTCAACCACAACACAATATCCCATCACGACCCATACAACAGTTGACATCACAACAACCCCCCCAACACTACTACTATCACAATCAACAACAATTGCACCAACAACTGCCTTATGTGACCTCCCAACAATCACAACAATACCTTCAATGCCAACAAACCAATATGCAACATCCCATCCAAGCTCCTCAACAACCTACCCCACACTTTTATCAAACAAATCCGTACTATACCCCACAACAACAGCCCTCGTATCAACAAAATCCTCCGTCTTACCAGCAAGCCATATCATCATCCAACCATCCAAATTTGTATTTCAACAATCCGACGCCCTTTCAGCAGGATCCTTTATCATCCTATCATCAATATCCCCCCAACTCACCACCAGCTAGCTCGGATTTGTTAGAAATCAAAGCCGCACTTAAGGACCTTCAAGCCGGGGCTACCAAACAATCATTCAAATTTGAGGACATATGCCCATATCCATTTGATCCCTCCATCTCATTAATCCCATTTCCTAAACATTTTGAGATACCAAAGTTTGAAAAATACAAGGGAAACAAAGACCCTAAGGCTCACTTGCAGGAGTTTTACTCCTAGTGTCAAGAAGTTATGTACAATGACAACTATCTCTTGTGCCTATTCCCACGAAGCTTGGCAAGCCACGCCCTAGATTGGTTCATGACTCTCGAAAAAGGGTCCATAAAAACTTTCGCAGACCTGCCAGAAAAATTTGTATCCTACTTCTCTTTCAATTTGGAGAAGGATACGGACACCTTAGATCTCCTCAAAGAAAAACAACGTGAGGGGGAAACCCTTACTAGCTACCTACAATGGTGGCATGCATTAGCAAGCCGAATGAAGACCCCTTTGAAGGAAAAAGACATGGTCACTCTTTTCATGGAAAACTCTCATCCTGACATGGCCCATAATTTTAGGTTACATTGTGTCACCACCTTTCGCGGAGATAGTAGAAAAGGGACCCATCCTTGAACATGCCCTTATTGCCAAAGGACACATCAAAAATCTGATCATGATAAGAGAATCATTTGGAGATAAACTATGATTACGGAACAAAAGCAAAATGTGGTGAATAATGACATGGCCAGAACCTCGTATGTCAAATTAGTAATGCATCCCAAAAACAACCATCTATACCCAGCGCCATATACGTACCCACGAGGCACCTCATCCTCCCTCTTGATCAAAGCCAAAACAATGAGGGGCACTGAAGCGTCAATGGCCCAATTAGGAGAACCTCACGAGTGTTGTTTTTTAATAGCATTGTTAAATCATTTACCCATCCACATGCCACATCACCAAGCCATTTGATGAGTCAAACCCAAGCCCACATGGTTTGGGAAAATAGTATTGTGAGTTCATAAAATCAAGGGACACTCTTTGAATAAGTGTCAAGGTCTGAAAAACTACGTTCAAGATCTCATTGATCGAGGTGATATCAAGGTTGACCCCAGTCAAGCTTCGTCATCCAATGCTCAATTACAGATATATCAAAATGCCTTTTCGAACCATAATCAAGGCCCAAGCACATCTAACAGTAATCCCCAAGGAAACAGCACAAATAATGTGAGTTACAAGAATGTGCCCTTCAATTACGAGGGTGTTATTCATTATATTGAGCAGGTGGAACCCCAGGTATCCATGATACATGTTAAATCCAAAGACCCTCAATGTGTTGTTACTACACGACGAGCCTGCATCACTGTCCCTGCAGCCTCTGCACCCACCCACTCAACTCCTGTAAGCTCTCAGTACAACATCCTTGATCACTTAAGAAAGACCCCTGCTCATATATCCATCCTGGATTTGCTTAAGTCTTCCCCGGTACATCAAGAAATCCTCAATAGAGCCCTGCAGGAAACCCATGTGCCAAATGACATTGACCCCACACAATTCCAAGCTTTGGTGGGACACTTGGCTTTATCTCATCAACTGCACTTCAGCCAAATGATATACTGAAACGCTCGATGGCATCTAATCATAATCGCCCTTACATATCAAATGCGTGGTTGCTGTACATAAATAAAAAGTGTATTAGGTAGATAATGGCTCTACCCTCAATTTATGTACTTTGGAAATTCGCATAAAATAGATTGGGGGTATACTCAGCGGACTTAAGTAACCCGGATCATCACAATCAAAGCACATGATAATCGAGAAAGAAATTCATAGGGAATTATCGATCTTCTATCAAGTGGGACACAGTAGCGGTATACTACGCAATCGTATCCTTGTCTGGACTTACCATATAATCTCTCCTCGCCAGCGCCCATGGCTCCATGCTATGCAAGTCGTCCTCTCCACGTACCATCAGTGCCTAAAATTCCCCCTCAACGGACAAGAAGTCACCATCTATGCTGAACCCCAACCATTTGAATATTGCCGCACTTTAGAAGTGTCATTTCCCCATTTACATTATTGTCCTGGGGTTGAAATGGGGGCATCCCAGTTATCATCCACTAATCCACCCTCCATCACAATAACCACTCCATCTTCCACCATTGATCCTACGGTCACCAAAGTCCAGATCATTGACAAAGGGTGTGGTGAATCTCACGAAAATACATCACGGCTCTCTCAATGTAGCCACCATGCCCACTGATCACCACCGGTATGGTCAACCTTCACGTAATGCCACACAAAGGAAGACAAGACTACCACCTTGATTGGTAAAAACATCCCTACCACCCACTTCCAGTCCAGGTGTCAGAATGATGCAGGAAAGAGGACATAAGCGATAGGTCTCACAGAAGAACCTGACCCTCCTCTACAAAAGGAGTATTTTGAGGAAGCATATTAAGTGGTTAGCTAAGTTTGCGAGAAAAATACCAACTACCAAAGTAAGGACTAGGTAAGGAAGCAGAGGCGGTGTAACCTATTGATACGCAAAGTTACACCAAAAACATCACAGCATTGGGTATGGCCAGAAAATAAAAGCCCTACAACATCACCTAATACTTCCAATAGTATCGCCATGGACAATGGCTCATTGGAAGACATACTTGAGGAGGAATCCATCATACATGCGTATGACGACGTCGATCACACCGACTTATCATCCATGTTCGAATGCCTATCCGTCTGCACCATTAGCCTATCTCTTTGTCACCCTGAGCTTATTGATTAGGACCTACGTAATACCACATCTGTCAATATGTTCATGGATACATATGTCAACCTTATGGAATTGGGGGAGGATGAACACTCCAGTTGCAAAAATAAGAATAAGAAAAGTAAAAAATGGTCATCTAGTGAAAACCTCCCTGAGGCGCTTCCTGACCTCGAAAAAGTAAAAATAAAGGACGCATCCGATGGTGAAAACCTCGAAGAGGTGCTAGATGATGGAGATGTTCATCTTCCCCTCGTAGGAACTCAGTTATCCGCCTGATCATCCATTCTAATCGAAGAGACTCAAGAAGTTAATCTGGGTACTGCCGAAAATCCTAAAATCACCTATGTGGCTAAGTCACTCTCAGAACAGGAGTATCTAGTCATCACGCAGCTACTCCGAGAAGGAATCATCAACTTTGCTTGGTCATATTCAGACATGCCAGGTTTAGACCCTGCCTTAGTAGTTCATCATCTAGACATTCGCCCAGATGCCAAGCCTGTCAAACAAAAACTCCGCAAGATGCATCCGCAGGTCACATTGCTAGTCAAAAAGGAATTGGAAAAGTTACTAGAGGCAGGTTTTATTTGGCCAATTGATTACTCTGAGTGGATCTCCAATATAGTACCAGTTGCCAAACCAAATGGAGACATTCGGGTCTGTACAGATTTTAGGGACCTTAACAAGGCCTGCCCAAAAGATGACTTCCCTCTGCCTAATATTGACATGTTAGTCAACCTCACAGCAGGACACGAGATGCTCTCCCTTATGGATGGCTTCTCTGGTTATAATCAGATTCGAATCGCACCTGAAGACCAACATAAGACCAGCTTCACAACACCTTGGGGTACTTTCTGTTACAATGTTATGCCCTTTGGTCTCAAAAATGCGGGGGCAACATATCAAAGAGCAATGACGGTCATCTTCCATGACCTCATCCATATCATCATGGAGGATTATGTTGATGACTTGCTAGGAAAACAAAAAACACGAGCAAAACATCCTACTGTCTTGAAGCAGATCTTTGAATAGTTAGAACATTACAAGTTGTGGCTGAATCCAAAAAAGTGCGTCTTTGGGGTTACATCAGGAAAATTGTTAGGTTTTATAGTCTCTCGAAGAGGTATTGAAGTTGATCCTGCCAAGGTAAATGCTATTCTGGACATGCCACCTCCACACAATCTGAAGCAGTTAAGAAGCCAGCAGGGGAAGATGTAGTCCATCCGTCGATTCATAGCCCAGCTAGCAAATAAGTGTCAGCCATTCACTCATCTTCTGAAGAAAGATTCCACCTTCTGATGGACCCCGCAGTGTCAGATGGGTTTTAATAAAATTAAGGAATATTTAGCTCATCCACCGATCTTGATGCTGCCTATTCCAGGAAAACCCCTTCTGATTTACATCTTTGCTACTTCAGTCGCACTGGGGGCATTGTTGGCACAACATGATGAGTCATTCAAAGAGAGGGAAATCTACTACATCAGTCGAACACTAGTTGGCTATGAGTTAAATTACTCCCCCATGGAAAAAGCTTGCCTTGCGCTAGTCTTCAACACACAAAAACTTCATCATTATATGCTCAGCCATCCAGTCAAATTAATTGCTAAAATTGATCCCCTGAAATATTTGTTATCTAGAACCACTTTGGTTGGCCGCATGGCCAAATGGGTCATGCTTCTAAGAAAATTTGACATAGAGTATGTAGAGAGAAAAGCCATAAAAGGATAGGTCATTGCTGATCAATTGGCTGAGGTACCATTAGTAGATGCCTACCCGCTAGACACTGAATTCCCAGATGAAGAAATCTACACAGTTACAGAAGCACCAGCTTGGACGCTATATTTCGATGGCTCATACACTCATAGTGGATCTGGGGCAAGAATTTTATTAGTTACCCCTCAAGGTGACTACATCCCAAAATCATTCAGGATAGCATTCCCATGTACCAACAATATGGCAGAGTACGAAGCTCTCCTCACCAGCCTCAGAATCACAAAACAGTGGCACATAACTCATTTGAAAGTCTTTGGTGATTCTTTGCTAGTCATTAGACAAGTTAATGATGAATTCCTCATGAAAGATGATAAAATTTTACCCTATAAACGCACGGTGGATGATTTCAAGAAATATTTCACCTTCATACAGTTTGACCAAATCCCTCGGGTACAGAATAAAGCGGTAGATGCAATGGCCACTATTGGTTCTCTGATTGACATGCCTAAAGACCGAACAGAGTGTGAGTTTCTTGTTGAACAACTTTTAATCCCTACATATGATGTTCTTGAGACTGATATGGTGTGGATTATTGTAGGTCCCGCCTTGCCTTGGTATTAAGACATATACACTTATCTTCATGATAATATCATACCCCTAGAACTTACATGCAACCAACGCAAATCCTTTATCCATCGCTCTTCCCGATACCTCATTGTTGGTGATACACTTTATCGTCGCAGGTATGATGAAATCCTCCTTAGATGTCTGAATGAGACTGAGGCCTGCGCGGCACTAACGAAAGTACATGGTGGTATTTGTGGAGCTCACTCAAATGGTATGGCTCTCGCCAAAAGGATCCTACGAGCTGGATATTATTGGCCTACATTGGAACATGATGCTTGAAAATTTGTGAAGAAATGCCTTCCATGCCAACAACATGCAGATTTGATTCACACCCCAACACAAGATCTTCAGCCCCTCTTAGCACCGTGACCCTTTTCTCAATGGGGTTTCGACTTGATTGGCAAGATTTACCCACCATCATCAGACGGTCATACATTCATAATTACTACAACTGAATACTTCACTAAATGGGTGGAAGCAATGCCACTCTCACAAATCATCGGTGTCCAAATCTCTAAATTTATCCTTTACCATATTCTCTGCAGATATGGTATCCCATCTACCATCCTCTCTGATAATGGAAAAACCTTCAAAAACCAAGCCATGAAAGACCTTTGCGACACCTTCCATATCCAGCACTGTTGGTCAATGCCTTATTACCCCCAGGGTAATAGTCAGGTAAAAGCAACCAACAAGACCCTCATCCACATCCTCAAAAAGGTTGTCAATAACACTAGACGAGATTGGCACCTCCATATTCATCCTGCCCTCTGGGCATACCGTACATCCATCTGCACCCCAATAGGCACCACCCCCTATTCTTTAGTATATGGTGCTGAAGCCGTCTTGCCAATCGAAGTTGAGCTTCCATCATTGAGGATTTCTCTGAAGAATCTTATCAACGAAGAAGATGCTCATGTTGCATGGCTTGCACAACTGGAATTACTGGATGAATGAAGAATAAAAGCCTATGATCACCTGCAAGCATACCAAAATCACCTCAAACGTCATTACAATAAAAAGGTCTATCCTAGACAATTATAGGTTGGTGAGCTTGTCCTCAAAGAAAACCAACGCACTCAACCAGATCATGATAAAAAGGGGAAATTTGAGGCAAACTAGTTAGGGCCTTATATCATAGCCGCCAAATATGGATCTGGGGCTTACAGGTTGACTACTCTTGAAGGAGATCCCCTTGACGAACCCGTCAATATCCTCCATCTGAAGAGGTTCTATGCCTAAGTCCATTTGGTAACTCCACCTAAGTCAAAAAATCAAAAAATAAAAATAAAAATCAAAAAGTAACAAAAAGATCCAAAAAAATAGTAAAGAAAAATAAATCCGTCTTATGGTGAAAACCACCTCTTGGTGGTGCCTTAGATAAGTATGGATGGTGAAAACCTAGTCACAGACGTCATCCGTAGAGGGATTAATCATTATCTACCTAACATCCTAGTTATTTTATGCTTTCATCCGCACCCTCGCCCACCTCAGCCCAGGCCACTTGGTATATATTGATTGAGCATTGGACGACCCATCTAGCCTATCCCCCATCTTGAGCTTTTCTGTATCCCATCTTGAGCTTGTGTCTTTCATTCCCTTTGTCGATCGGTCTGTGTCATCATGTAGGATCATCCATCGTGTCAGTCTCCATCTATATCTCGTCCTTCCGCATCACTAGTCGAACTACGTTCCCTTGCGCTTTCACGTAGGCAAGGTTGGTCATTTGATCCTCCCCCGGGGCATTTGTCTATCGTGTTTTATGTCTATCATTATCGGTCACCATTTTCCTCTTTCTGCTTTATCCATGGTCTTTTCATGAACTATGAGGGCTCTGTGCTTTCACGTAGGCAAGGCTAATCTTTGATCGGCCCCCGAGCCCCTAGGTCTGTAGGATGTGTCAGTCTGTGTCTCCATCTAGCCTGTTATTCTCAAATAAACTTGATAAATTATCAAAAGACTTAGTTAAAGAAAAGCATCTGGCGTCAAATTGGGTCATTCTAGTTTAGTATCCATCATCGGTCTCAATAGGATGCATCCTTCCTAGCAGACCTCATCAATCCCATCCATCACCCTAATCCTATGGCAAAGGACGTTTTGATTTTAATTGTGATTTTTTGATGTTTTGGAATTTATTTGTCATTCGAGCTCATTATCAACACTTGTCATGGTCACCTTGATCCATCATATCATGGTGTGCTTTGGCTAGTCAACATATGGGTTCATCTTGGTTTTTTCTTTGTTGCTACCTTTTTTGGTTGTCCCACGTAGTACCCACCAGGATCCATGGGGTCTTGTGTTATGTTGGGGAATCCTTGTGTGTTTGTGGTTATCCCAATGCTTGGCCCAACCAAGGTCATCATGACCTTGGGGTGTTGGGGTAGCCCCCTTTTTGCTTGTTATGTTTATTTTATGCATTGGATGCCTACTGGCCCTGGTCTTATATATCAGGGTATCTGGTACCTTATGCTATAGCAAATATCAATGCTCCAAAGATGGAAACTCATATTAGGATTGCATTTCATCATTTGTCGCATTGCATTCACCCTATGATTTTGGTTGTGCAAATAATTTCTCCTCCTCTTTCCCATTCTTCTCAGGATACTCATGATTTTTGACAGATGCCACATGACACCCATTTCACAATCACTACATTCCCACTTTCCATTATCCCGGCAGTTCTTATTGGCACTTATGGCCATATGTTACTTCCTATACAATTACAAAAACATTATTTCATATCAAAATCACTCTATTAACCACGCATCCATTGCCACCTGCATCACCACATGTTAGATCCATGCATACATCACCACCTACATCACAAAGTGTCAGACTCATCATACATCACATCCTGCATATGTAAAATGTCCATACAAAATCCATCATACACATATACATACATGATAAATAAGTTGATTAGGCATCCATACATATAAATCATCATAAATGCAACATGTGTGTATACCATCATAAACATCTAAAATTATCCACCTATGCATAAATGATCCAAAATACCCATCCACCTAAGTAGGAAATATCATATAAACATGCATACAGTCGCCCATAACAAAAGGAAACATACTACATAATGCCAATAAGAACCGTCTCATGTCATAATAATATAATGTGTGTGTCACATACATCACAATCTATCATATATCTATCGTATAGTCAAATACAAAATCTAGAGATGTGGAAGCTCTCTGATCTCTGTCAATAAATCCTATATGCTCCACCCTACATCTGTCAAAAACTCAGTAACCTGTCACCTCTCGAATGAGCTACCCACGTCTGATCTCTGTGGAGAATCCGGTATTGATCTCTTATCTGGTGTAGCACCCGGTGAATCACTGTAACCTCAAGTCCGTGTCCCTAGTGACTGGGATGGCGCTGGCATCTGGGGTGCCTGACAAGTATACTGAAATATCCACTGGGTCAGGTCTGGAACTGAATGATAGTATGCGGCCATCCAAAATTCTGCCTCTCTCGCATTCTCCTCTCACTCCGCAACCTGAACTTGAGCAGAATTCTGCTCCTGATGATACTTGTCCCGATCCCTCATAATCATCCTCCTCTTTTGCTGCCAGGCCTCTTGGGATAAGCGTAACTATGCCATCTCTGCTTGCATCCGATCTCTCATCTCCTCAGTAGCCACTGCCCTGGCTATTGCGGCATCCCTCTCCCTCTGTAATCCATGCATATCTCTCCCTATCACATCACTGCCCTACATAGACTGCCACTGTGCCACTGCTGCATCCCACTCCCCCTGCAACATCTGCATCTGTCTCTCTACAACATCTCTCTCTGTGTGCAGCCTGCACCTGAACCACTGCTCCATCCCTCTCCCCCTGCAGCTTCTAAACTCTCGACAAAAATGCATCTCGCTCACCCTGCGATACTAATACCTCTAAGGCTGCCTCCTCTCTCCTCCTCTGAAGAGAATGAATCTATGCCTCTGATAACTCTCTCTCATCTTGCAGCACCTTAACTCGCGCCTACGCTGTATCCCTCTCTGCCTCCACTACCTGTACCCACGCCTGTGCTACGTCTCTCTTCGCCTGCATAATACGAATCTGCTCCCTCGCCTGTCTCTCCCTCTCCTGCATCACCCCCATCTCTCCCACCGTCTATTCTAAGAAAAATACTCTATTGCATAGCTCATCTCGCTCCCTCCGGAGATCATCGACCTTCTGCCCACTACCTGCTAATACATGATCCGTCATCCCCATTGCTACCCCTCTGGCCTACAAAATAACTGTCTCCGCCTGTAGTCTGTCACAGTCCCAACTAACAGTAGCTAACTCATCTCGTAGCCCCTGTATGTCAACCAGTAGTACCTCCCTCTCTCTCCACATCACCTCTACCATAAATCTATCAGTCCTCTAGCCTACTACTAGTGCTCTCGATAGCTCGACTCTGAGTCTGATCCTCTGCCTCTACCACCCTCAACCTCTGATCTATACTCTGAAGACTCTCCATAGTGTCTCTCAGCTGCACAATCGAATCCCCTGAGGAAATGACAGGAACCACCGCCAATGGCTCTACATCCCACACATCCATATCTAGCACATCGCCATATATCTCCATAGCCTCATCGCTCTCCCTATCCTCCTCCTCCTACTGACCCTCCAAGTCCTCCATGGAAGGACAGACTCGCACTCTCTGCGACTGCCCATGCCTCCCCACTCTCATAATCTCCTCGACTCTCCTATCTCCCACTGCTCCTCATCCTCACTCTCCCCTATCTCCATAACGAGAGGCTCCTACCCTGATACCATATGCCCCCCCTCTGTCGTCCCCTATTCTCCATCCTCTCTAGCTGACTCCTGGCCTCAGTATCCTCTCAGGCACCCTCCTGCTCTGTCACGGTCTGTACCCCCATCAGTCGCCTCCTGCCCGCTATCAACTCTGGCTAACTCTAGGCCTCCATCTCCTCCTGACCCCCATCCTGCTGTCCCTCCCCTCCCTGCTCCACCCATACCAACACTCTCCTCTGTCATACTCTTCCCCCTATACCAGTCTGCCGGCCCCCTCTACCCTCCACTGCATGTATCATCTCCACCTCTGACTCCTCCTGTCCTCCCACATCTAGCTCCAGATCTCTCCTACCCTCCTGTCCTCCTGCATCTAGCTCCGGATCTCTCCTCCTCTCCTGTCGTATCACCTCTCTCACCCTCCTCTGCTGCCCCCTGGTCTCCCTCCTCCTCCTCCTCCTCCTCCTCCTCCTACCTGCCCATCCCACTGCCTCCATCCTCTCTCCTCCCCTCTCCGGCTTAAGACCTCTCTCACCCTCATGTTGTACTCCCTCTCTAGCCCCACGCCGCTCATCCTCTGATCCAAATTCGATAGCTCCTACAATCAGCACCAATGGTGTAATCCTCTCCCATAGGTGGTTATGAAACCATCGATCATATCACTCTGTCACTCCTGCATCCTTTGCTCCCGCACATCTCCCATGATAGGCTACCTGCACTGCCGCTGCCCATGATGCTCTTGCCTCTGTAGGGCTAATCGCATGCCCCCATGGTCGCTCTCTGGTGAGCTGCCAAAAAATCACTAACACACCAGGAATATCCTGTGTCTGCCCAAACTGTCTCAACACCCTATCCAGTCGGTGCATCTCCACTATCTGTGGAAGCATCCCAATCAGGACACACTAAGCCATAAAATACCCACTCTATCTCGCAGTCTGCTCTCTCCATCCCCTGAAACGTCGACGCATATAAGGTCGCCACATTATGTCTCCCTCCTCCAAATCATCTATCAACCTCCTCCATCCCTCCACATCTCCCAACCACCTATGACGAATAACCCAGTCCCTCGCCTCTCCATACCTCCATGCCAGTGGCTCTGTATCATCCACATCTCCCTCCCGAACAACAATCGGTCTCGTCACCCTAATATGCTTCCATGCCCACACCTGTAACAAGGTCATGTGTGTCAAACTCACTGCCTCCCGATAACAAATCAGATGCATATCTCTATACAACTGGGCTAGTACACATGCACCCCATGCAATCTGTCCCTCTAGCCACTCCACAATGTGTCGAATTGGCTCTATGAACCACAAACTGCAATATTGCCTGCTACGATCTGGCAGCAATATCCCACTGATCAACCCAGCTAAGAATAAAGGCAAAGCTGGTACTCCTACTGTTAGGCATCCATCTACATCCAAGTGCTGACCCTACAGCGGCAGGACAACATGACCAAATAGCACTGTCATAGTCTACCTCAACTCGGCCTTACTCGACACCACATTACTCAACAAAATCCCTGATATCGACAGCTTCAGGATGTGCCATACATCCTCCAGCGTCATCGTAACCTCCCTCATCGGCAGCCAAAATGTCAACGTCTCGGAGCTCCATCTCTCTATCAGGGCTGTCAGCATCGCTCGATGCTCACTCATCACTGGTACCTCTAAAAAATGTAATAACCCCGCATGCTCTAAGGCCGCATGATCCACACCTGTCATCGCTGCTAGAGCCGCTGTCAATGCATCTGATCGTTGCTCGTGTGTCCATATCTACCCTAAGCTCTGCATCCACATTAACTATTTATCAGTACACAATCTTTATGGCCCCAGACCGTCTTTACTTTTATTCTCCCCTCATCCTCATTTGCCCCCCCATCGGGGCAGTCTCTTTTTTCTAATTTCCATCACCCCATCCCTCTCCTCCCTTTTTTCTTTCTTTCTTTCTTTCTTTTGCAGCCGCTCTGCCCCTGCTCAGGGCGCCTCCTTCACCCCTTCTACGACATCTCCGTCTGCCCTCCCGTGGCAGCTCCCCCCTTCAGGGCGTGTCTGCCCCTTCTCGAGGCAGCTTCGTCCCGCCGGGGCATGTCCGCCCCACGTTGGGGCATGTCCGCCCCATCGGGGCGTGTCTGCCCCAGGCTGGCCAGGGCGTGTGCGCCCCTCCCCGAGGCGGCTCCGCCCCGGGCTGGCCGGGGCGTGTCCACCCCGCGGCCGAGGTGGCTCTGCTCCATGGGGCATGTGCGCCCCACGGTCGGGGTGTGTCTGCCCTGATGGGGCGTGTGCGCCCTTGGCTGGGGCGGCTCCGCCCCGGCGGTGCGTGTCCGCCCCTTGGCCGGGGTGCCTCTGCCCATGGCCGGGGCATGTATGCCCCAACTTGGGGCGCATACGCCCCGCTGTGCGGTGGCGTGCCCATTTCTCCCCCTCCCAAAAAAGAAAAAAATTGCAGTTTCTCGATAATTTGGCAACCTACCCGTTTTTCTATTTCCCTCCACCCACCAAACCCATATGATACATTTCTAAATATCTTACAAAATATGTTTAAATATTCAAAATAAATAACATGGGTTTTTGTACTCATCTTGTGGGGCATCGCAAAGTGGGTCCATCATCTCCGCAGCTCATCTGCTTGGTGCACGATCTCGGTGTCATGATCTCGTGGCATGGTTGCTGCGTCTCCTCTCCCTCTTCTTCCCCCTTTCCTCACTGCTACAGTGAAAATAACTAAGGTAATTTTCAAAATTACCTTTTTAACCCCTTCTTCCAAAAAGGTATTTTTTACCTTTTATTTAACTTTTTTCTTCCTCTAACTAATCCCTAACTTCCCAAGGCTGCCATTTGCAAACCGTGCGTCAGACCACCTCCGTTCAAAAGAAAAAGTTGCTTAGTTTTTTGCCCTCTATCCAACAGTCTCCTTCATTTCTTCCTATCGAGAAGTTGTCTGGGCCCCCCTCCTTTCTTCCCCAACCGCCCTCTCGAGGGGGCATACCCTATCACTTTCTTCCATCCATTTCAAGCCAGGCACTGGGGCATCCCTCTCCTTCTCTGTCAGGCTTGGGCATCAATCCCTATCCCTTTCTTCATCCCCGATATTTATTTTTCTTCGAAACATTGTTATTTTAACAATATTTCAAAGAGGGGCAAAATGTAGACACCCAAATTTGATCACTCCCATATGATCAAACTTCCCCCTTTATTCATCAATTTTGTCAATATTAATTTATTTAATTAATATTGCGCTTCTCACATAAGACTCTTAAAGTGTTTAATTTAATAATTAAATACTTTATTTGATGCTTTTATCTTCTCTAAATTAAATAAATACACCAATTTATTTAATTTAGTCATCCTAATCTATTGAATTAAAATTAATTTAAAATTCTTCTTTTCTCACTCCTTGTCACATCCTCCATAATCCATCTCTAATATGAATTAATTTAATTAATTCATATTTAGGGTGTGCATCCTCTTAATCAAGGATTAATGTCACATCCTCCTACATTTGCCACTTGTCTCTAATCTTCCATTAATTATCATAATCAAGTGTTTGCACAACTTTAATCAAAATCATTAGCCATTTTTAGCACCACTTTTGGGTCAATTCTTCCATTTTTCCTTTTTGGACATTGACCCTCCTTCCCATGAGAATTTTTAATTCTCATTTATTCATCCTATGTCTCTCTCCCCCCCCCATGTGAGCTAAGGTAGACATTATGACACATTAGAGCATGAAGGAGCAAATTCAAAGAGGAAAGACAAAGAGGAAAGACAAAGAGGAAACAACTTGGCATAGATCAACTAAAACCAAAGGTGAAGATGAAGAATAATAGGAGAAGTTTCAAGGTGGATAAGAGGAAAATCTTAGAAGACACCAAAAAGGAATCTTCAGAGGATGAAGACTTGTTGATATGCTCAATCCAATAGGGCTTGGAATTTCTTTTGGTTGGGAGTTTGGTTCAGGAGTACCATGACCATTTTATGCCTCCATGAGGCAAATCTTGGATTTTTATTCAATTTTATTTCTTCTGCATTGTAATGAGGTCATATAAGTCATTTTTCATATGTTGAAGTCATTAGGGGGATTAAGATTTAAGTTTGGTATCAATTTTTGAAAAGATGTAAAAGTTGTCACAAATGCAAAATTGTGAAATTGCATAAAGATGTAAAATGGGGAAGATGAAGAGTCAAGTTGGGTTTTTCATTGGAAATTAGTTGAAAAAAAATGGTCATGCTTGTAATTCCTTTAAAATTTCTTGTGAATTCTTGTAAAGGTGTGGTTGATTGTAGTTTTGAAATGGAATAATGAAATACACTATTTCTTGCAATTTTCTTTAGAAATTCACTATTCTCAGGCACTATACGACCCTGTATGAGTAGGAATTCATCTCAAATTTATTGTAAGTGATAGTTTTTTTAATCACCTTCCCTAAAAATATGGTCTCATACAATTTGATAAAGTTTAGAGGAAGATATTGTAAGTTTTTGATAGGTGGGTTAAAACCCTGATTAGGGTCATAGTCAACACTAAAATTTGTATTTCTCCTAATCTAACCATGGAAACCTCCTACAAATCAGTGTATAGATTGATATAGATGTATTCTACTATATTTTCTAAGTTGCAGGATTTAAAGATGAGGGTTTGGGAAAATTCAATAAATCCCTAGTCTATAAAAAAGGGTGTTGTGAGTAAAGAACGTGCCTAGAAGCTAGGTTTTGATGGAGTCATGGAAACAGTTTGGTGAAGCTTTTTAGAGAATGTGTAGAACCAATTAAATGTGTTCCAATTATTTGGAAAGTATATTTGAGTCTAGAAATAGTAGGACAAATAAACCCCTGTTGTAGCCAAGCCTAATTAGGCCTAAACTTGGACTGAGACATCAAGTTTTAAGCCTTAGGTTACAAAGAACCTATAACCCATTTTGAAATGTGTTTTGAGTAAAAAAATAGTATTGAAATATGGGATTAGTTTTGGGTTTCAGTGTCTTTCATGAGAGCAAATCCCTGACAGCCAGTTAGGAGACCTACTAGTGTTGAAATCAATCTATGAGGGAATTCTAATCAAAATAGGAAATCAATGCTCTTGGGGCGTAAGATGAGTTTGGGCATGAAATTTCAATCCTTTTGAAGTTTTCCCAAGGGTTGGTTGGGTGTTTTTTCCTTTAAAATAAAAGTTTGGGTTTTTAGTTAAGAGGTGCCTTGGTTGCACGTTGAAGTCGGTCTAAAAGGAAATGATCATTAGTTGGTGTATGAAGGTTCTTGGAGGGAGTTGGCTGAGTGAACTAGAGTTTTTGGAATGTGTATTATGTGGACTTGTGAAACCAAAGTTTCCTTGTGAGTGTAAGAAGATTTCCTTTGAAGTTGAGAAGAGTGAAACCTATTGTTGATAAATTTGTAATTTTGAACCCCTACATTGCATGAAGTTCAAATTTTATGAATGTCAGCTTTTGGTATCCAATTAACAAGATATTAGATGTATTTTCTATATAAATTAGGTTTCAAATCATTATTTCATCAAGCATTCATCATCTCAAGTCAAGCACTCAAGAGTTAGGCATTCCAAGAATTTACAAGATCATCAAGAGAGCATTCAAGGTCATTTTTAAGGCATTCAAGAGAAAAATTATTCATAAATTATTGTAAAAATTTAAGATCCATCATCATGTCAAAGGCTATAAAGCATCAAACATGTTATTGAGCTAGTGTTGTGATGTAGCATTGAAGATCCAAGATCAAGCATTATTCTACACCTATTGTCATGATCAAGATCTACATCCTTGATGGTCATTTCATGTTGAGTTGTAGATTTACAAGACATCATCTACATTGCATCATTCAAGGTATCATTCTTCATGTTTCATGTCCCTGTTTCATTGTTTCATCATTTGGTTTAATTACCTAAATAGGGTTTCACTAAGGAAAACCCCTATTCACTAACAATCAACAAGTTTTTCTCATCTTTACATGTGTGACTATAGATTTAGGTGTCTTGGAGTATGATGTATCATTGAAGATTAGGTTACAAGATTGGAGAAAGTTGTTGGAACTGTCCTGTCATTTGCAAGGTTGTAATCTTCACCAAAAAGTCACCTACAAGTCCGAAATCAACAGATCTGAAAACAAAGTGGAATAAAAAGAATAGAAACTGAAGACTAGATTTAGACTTTGAAATTCTAGAAAACCCTAAGTAGACTCATTCACCTGGATTGGAAAATGAGTCCGAGTTTAGGTTAATTTTGAGATTTTTGTAGTTGCGGATAGCCTTTTTCTAGAAACTTGCTCCTATGTAGAAACTCTGATCTAGGACTAATTCAACTAGATTGGTGAATGATTCCAAGTAAGCCTAAATTTAAGGTTATTCAACATTTCAAGCCTCATATCAAGCTATCTTAAATTTTCAAGTGCTCCTATATACTTTTCCATTTTTTTTGTTTTGATTTATCTACATCTATAGTTAATTTACTAAATTTTCTTTCATCATTGATTTCAATCATTAGATCTTGAATTTAATACATTTTTCCAAGCCCTAGGTTGGTGGTGAACCCCTCATTAGTCTCCAAACATACCCTAGGATATCCCTATTGTTAGATCTCTTTCCCAGTTCTTCATTGGATTGAGATCTCTAGGGCATCCTTGAATGAAACTTGAGGGAAATAGGTCTAGGTCTCTAAGAACATAGTTTGTGTTCCACCTCACAAAAGGTGGAACACTATTTTCATTGTTTCATTTTAGTGAACCTACATTTAGAACATTTTATTTTTTGATTTGGATTCCATCATCAACCTAGATCTAGCTTGCATTAACTTTGGATTAGAGTTTGCATTAGTCAATAGGAATTCTAGGGTTTCTAATTTTTACATTAGTAAAAGTGCATATAGGTTGCATTTTTTCATCCCAAATAATTGAAAAACATCTTAAAACTACATTTTCATTTAGTCTATAGATCACCCAAACTAAAAATCATAAAAATCACTTAAAAATATTTGAAAATTTTGAAAGAAACCCTCACTGGGACTCATTCGCCCCTCTGGGAAATTTAGTCCTAGTGCACATTTGAAACTTCCTTTTACACTTCCATTTTTTCACTTCTATATGCTACCATTATTTATTTGTTTAAGTTGATTGAGTTTCTGTTACATGAATTTCACTAAATCTAGCTTAACTTGATCCATTTCATGCATTTATTAATTCTAAATTTTCATTTACAAAATTTCATCTTTCAGTTTGTTACCTAGTGTAATTAATAGATTACCTTGTTTCAAATATGAAAATTGCATTTAAACATTTCACTTTAGCTCATTGAATTGCACTTTCTTTACTTTTTTCCATGATAACATTTTTTCTTTCAAGAGATGTGGCTTTGATATGGTTAAAAATGGATTGCATAAGTACAACATACCCTCCTATGAGTTCCATTTAGAGTATGACAATGACGTCATTAAGAAACATGTTAGTCATCTTTCTACTATCTTTCATAGATATGAGAACATCTTAGAGAAAGTGGATCAAAAAATTGATGCAATCCTTAATATTACATTTCCTATTAGTGAGGATTGTATGATACAAGAGGGTGCAAGCATAGACAATCATAACAATCACACTTGTTCTTCTCTTGATACTTCTCCTATTAGTGACAAAGGTATCTTGGTGAAAGAAGATACAATAATTGAGAGTCTTTATTGTCCCTCTCCTCATCCCCCTTTGGAAGATATTAGAAAAAAAGAAGATGAGATCATAGAAAAATTTCTAAACATCACCTTACCTAGTACCCATTTATCTCTTGCTTGTGAGAATGTTTTAGTGAAAGAGGATGATATCATAGATAACCATGATAATAAAAATTGTACCTCTCCTAATATCCATCCTTGATGCAAAGAGGATAGGTTGGTATTAGAAATTTCACCTATTGAGAGTCATGAGAATCTTGTTCTTCCCTTCCCTAACACTCCTAACATTTGGAAAGATCTATTTGGAAATCCTTCTCTTGATGCCTGGAGCCCCTACTTGTGATGAAGCTACTTTACAAAATCTAACCATGGAATGTGATGAAAATATTACAAGCTCTCTTACAAGGGTATATATTATGTCACAAGAGAATGAGACCTTAGAGAAAAAGGAAAATCAAATGGATCCTTCTCCTAATATCCCCACTATTGATAAAAAAAGAAAATGCAACCATTGATAACTCACTTGCAATGAAGTTATTTTAGAGGAACCAACCTCTGAATGTCATGAACATCTAGCTTGTCATTCTCCCAAAAACTCTCCTCCTAGGGAAGATATCATGGTGCAAGAAAATGATAACATTGACAATAATGATATAGTGTCAATAGTTGAAGATGATGAAGTAACATTAGACTCTCACTCACTAAGGGATGTTAATATTATTCAACCTCAACTCATCCTTTACTCACCTTCACACAATCTGTAAACTCAAAACAATCCTAAATTTATCCTTGAAATGGTGAAAATGTGGTATGTTTCTATCATATGGTTTTAGGACATAGAGCACACCCAATTTTAAAATTTTATTTAAGGTTAACCCTAGAGATCTCAATGCAAAGGAGAAAGAGATCTTGCAATACGGTTTTCCTAGAGGTTGAATACAAACTAACAAGGGGTTCACCACCAAGTAAGAACTTGGAAAAGACAAATGAAATGCAAGATGCAACACTAACACCTGATTTTTGATGTAATGACCTATAAAATGACCTAGAAAAGTAAATGAAACAAAAAAAAAAGTGAAGACAAGAAGGTGTGCACCTAGAAATCTAGAAATGAATGGATGGAGGTCTAAAAATCTAAAAAATATGCCTTTAATGTTGAGTGGGACTCATTCTCCAAGAGCTAGGTGAATCAATCTAGTTTCTAGAAAACTATGTGGGAATAGGAATCTACCAAAAGGGTATCTAAATTTGTAAAAATTTGAATTTTGACTGGAACTAGGACTCATTCGCTAGAAGTGGTGAATCAGTCTAGTTAGGATTTTCTAAAACTTCAAAATTTGATCCTACTCATCTTTGCCTAGTCTATCTTTCTTGAGTGAGTTTTGGAAACCTTGATTTGCAATCTGTATGTGATCTCCAAGGTTCTCCAAGCCTTAATGACAACTTTAAATTTTTTTCTCAATTGTCCTCCTTAGTAAATCTACAACCTAGACCTACAAATCACACACAACATAGAGAGGAAAATGTTGTTGGGTTAGTAGATAGGGGTTTTCCTTGGTCAAACCCCATTTCAAAAATCAATACTTGAAATGAAATCAAATAAGGATAGAGAATGATGAATGAGAAAATGACAATATTGCAACTCACCAAACCCTCACAATAAAGTGCTACAATTATGCTTGAGATGGCTCCAATGGATGTATGCCTTGACTCTATCTTGAATGATGATCTTGGATGAAATAATTGCTAGAATCACAAAAATCTACATCAGAATTGTTAGCTCCACAATAAACATGATGCATGAAATCTTTGATATGATGATTGATGCTTGAATGTAGCTCTAAAATACTTCATAATATACTCTTGAATGCCCTTGAAAACACTTGAATTGTCTTGTGAAATCAAAATTTTACTATTAGGAATGCTCTCACAAAATTCTTAGGTGAAAATGAATTAAAGAACCTTGTATTTATACTTAATTATGCAAGAATTCTTGAAATTACAATACTGCAAGCCAACATTGGATATAGGAGAATAAAATATTTCTAGAAATTTGAATTAATTTTGATTTTGGGCCACACGGGACTCATTCGTCCAAGGTGGAAAATGAGTCCCACTAGGCATAATTTTTGGGACAATTTTAAAAAATGTTTAGAAATGTGTGAAACCAGGTTTAAGACCCAAAAATATAGGTGGGACTCATTCGCCCAAGGTGGCGAATGAGTCCCAAATCACTAAATCTATGCCATTCAAGCCTGAAACACCTGAATTATGATTGGGTAATTATTTGTGTTAGGATTATCCTTGAAAAGATGCATTAAATGGGGCTTGTGGATGCAAATTAATGCCAATTAAACCATAAGAGAGCCCAATTATTAATGAAAACCCTTTTAAAGTGTGTTATAACACTTTACAAAACTTCAAATAAGGAAAGATTAAGGTCAAAAAAAGGTTATTTAGGTGTAATTAATTAATAAATCCTTAGAAAAGTGTGAAAGTTAGTTACAACACTTCACAACACTTTAGCAAGGTACCATTAAGCTCGTTTAATTCACAAGGGCACAAGACCTAATGTGAATATGTTAGACATATATTACAACATTAAATCAAGGCCAAGTTAGGTGGACCTTTCTCCATTATTATGTCTAGCCCCCACTTTAGTGAGAGGAGGAACTTGCTTCAAACTCAATCTAAAGTAGACTAGATGCAACAATGCCGGTAAAATACGAAAGCCATGATCAAGAGGGGTTCAAATTCACCAATGCTAGTAAGATAGGACAAACATGATCAAGAGGGTTATGTAAGCCCCTAGGACCAAGGTCCTATGACAAACACACATGAAAATGATATAAAGAGTAACAAAAAGGCACAAGCATGCAGGTGATCCCATAATACTGGTTTACAATTTTTGGCCAAATTGGACATTGAACTATTTTTTTCTAACTAAATCTTCACTTTAGACACCTATAGCGGCTACACGATGAGAAATTTGAAGATGATGCAAACTAATGATTTGTGAAATTTTGTCTATAGATTCTAAAATTTTGTTTTTCAAAATTTTTGGAATCAGATTGCACTTATTTTTCTATCTCCTTCAAAAATTAGTTTTCTTCAGTAAACACCATTTTAAAGGAGTGGTGCTCACTGTATACAACATAAATTTTTTCCATGAAGGATTAAATTCTATTATTTTTCACGAGTGATGGGCCAAAAAGTGGCAATATGACAAGTATTTGTAGGGTATGTGGCTGACAAATTTTTTTTTAACCAAAAATTGATGAAATGAAAAGGGTTTTTAAAGGAGATTCTCAGCTTTCCACCAATATAAATTATTCTTTACTTCGAATTTAATAAATAATAATTATTTATTTTCTATTTGAATTATGACTAAAGTCCTAATTGATAGGCTGATTGAAAAATATTTATAGCTTTCAAATGACACCAATGACACCACATTTTGGAATCTAAAACATGTATCACATTCTATGCTTCACATACTATAAGATTAAAAAAATAAAATTTGAATTTCATGAAGCTTTGACAAAGTTAAAGGGTCGGACACAAAGTTTTTATATTTTTAAAAGTTGCAATAAAAAAATTTATAATTAATTATTTACTTGGAAACAAATTACAAAAACATATGCATCACATCCCGACATGAGTCCTCTACTTATGTCTAAAATATTATAAAAATATTATCATTTTATTGTGGTTAGGGTGGTCAGACAAACACCTACTTCTTATTTTTTCCTTGAAATTTAAGTACTACTGCACTGAAATTTCAAATTTTCACCATATAGATCTTTTAAAAAAAAAAAAAAACTAGTAGTTTAGAAACTAAATTCAATTTTCTATAGATTCTATTCTTACATATTTTTTAAATAATATAGATAACTTATTCAAATTTTTACGTCAAGTTTCCTAACTTTGATTTTTCTAAATTTTTTGCCACTTAAGGGCCTATTTTTTCCATGATGATCCTGCACATACCCATTTGTAACTGCGATATCTAGCTCTTTCATTTGGTTTCATAGTGTTTTATTGAATATTTTTCCTCGATCAAGTTTTGAAGTCAAACCAATTACAATTCAAACATAGGTAGATTCTAAATAACATAAAAAAATTTGTATATATCGAAATTCAATTTTTTTTTGTTGGATCAAGGACTTAAATATCTAGTGCATTGATATTTTTCATTTTTTTTTGATAATATGTTATTTTCCCACATGTTGAGAATAAAGAGCTTGATTTTCAGTGATAAACCTACATTCACAAGAAATAAAAAATAAATATAATAATTAAATTACATTAATTTTATCTAAAATTATACTTTTTGGGAAGCTTATAATAAGGACTACATACTTACAAAAATTAAATTTTAAATGATTTCATTTGATCCCCCAAAAGGTAAATCAAAAGTGGTTTTTTATCAGCATTTTGATAGGTGTAAAGAAGACTCTGTTATAGGTATGGCTTAAAAGTAGCGGGGTTATATCCAAGGGGGTTTGATCTAAGGTGATTCAATCAAACCTTGTTCAATTGGAATCCTTTAAATGAAACTTTTCAAGGATTAAATCATTATATTTTCTAAAATATGTGATTTTAGCAAAATTAGGATCTCCCAGAAATTGTAAACCAATATTGGGGGATAACCCATGCACTATAAAAGAAAAAGAAAAGAAAATAACATGAAAAAGGGTGGATCAAGATTTCACTATTTTTCCAATGCAATGTGGATTAAATCTAAGCTATTTTTTTGAAAAAATGCATACTCAATTTGAGGTAATAAAACTCTTGGCTTTCCATTAGGTGAGAAGTCCAAGAAGGTGAGAAACATACACTAATGGATGGTATGCTCTCACACACACACGTGAGTGGCTAAGGAAATTCATTCCCTCATTTTCCTTCCCATCAAACCATACCAAAGTTATACCTCCTAATATCTTTAATAAGGTACCACCAAAAAAAAAAAAAAATTTGAGCTTTATGAGACAAGAAAATATTTGTATGCTTGGAACTCATGAGAAAACAAGATGGCTCCATAGGCATGCAATCTATGTTATGAAAGGTGGCCATATAAGTAAAAATACAAATGCAACAATAAGGAATGTTCAAGGGATTCCTGCTTAGTTCGTGAGAGGTCTTATCTTAGGGAACATTATGCCTAATGTCTTCTAGAGAGGACTAATCAAAGAATAGAAAATTCACAACTTAGAGGATGTAGTGCATCACATAGAGCCCCTAAGAGGAATTTAATATGCAAAGAGAGATCATGCTATGAAGGAAATCACACCCAGTGGCATCCACAAAGCAAAAAATACATTGTATAAATTAAGAAGACAACACTTTGAACCATGAAGAAGATAAATGCAAAAGAATAATGCCAATGTATGCCCCCACTTTAAAGAAATTGCTAAACACCATACTATGAGAAATTAATTTAAAGTAGCAGCTAAAAAATGCTAACAAAAAAGAAGACATGAGAGATAACTTGGAAATCCCTATACCAATTCATATGTTCCCAAGTAAAGCTACGTCATGCAAAAAGAAAAGAAAAGAGAGGGGGTTGCCCCGAAAAATGAAAATGCTAAACACATAAGGGATCTATGGATTTGGGGTCAGTATGTTCTTGCTACAATGTTTCTTTAGAGAGCTCAAAACTATCATCATTCCCCAAATACACATAGAACTAGAAGAATGACACAAAAAAAACCTTTCGGGTGAACATGGAAGAGACATGAATGTCTCAATGCCTTGGTCATCCCCAAAAGGAAAACACAAGACAAATGAAAAAGAGATAAATAAAAAGAAAAGGAAAAACCTTTTGGGTAAACATGGAAGAGACACAAATTTCTTGACACCTTGTATCATCCCCAAAAGGAAAACAAAAGAAAAATGAAAAAGTGAAATAGTGAAAATTAAGAGATTGATGGCATAGAGAATAATGAAGGTACAAATAAATGAATGTCACAAAGAGAGAGAACATCAAATAGAATGTCATGGGGGACCACATCATGCACATGTAATCACACAAAAGAGAATTTAAATAAATAATGCAAAAGACTAGTAAGGAACATGCATGTCAACCCAAAGTAGGTCATCTACCTCCCAATCATGCTCATTGTATACCAAGGGTGAGCAACTAGCAAAATGGACAATACAAAGTGTCAAAGTAGGATCATTACCAAGTTCAACACTCTTTTTAGGAGAATTATTGTTTAAGATCATGGAGGAGGAAAAAAATGTATTCAATTCATTATGGACCTCATTATTGATTTTAGCAACCTCTTCACCATTATCCAAGTTAATCACAATAGGAAGTCGAATGAGAATGTCCATGGAAGATTTCAACTCTTGTTGTGGTTATTGTATTGGATTGTTTTATTTTAAGGAAGGAGTAGGGTCATGATGCATTACTTCATTCAAGATTGGATTTTGATTTTCTTTGTTTAATTCTTCATGTAACCTACAAGCAAGGGCACAACAATTTTTCCTATGCTCTCTAGCACCTCTATGTATTTCTATTTGATTTTCAAGTTGCATTTTTGTAGGAGCGGGTCGATCAACCATAGGTTTATTTTCTTTCCCAAGGGGAGGAATGAAAGGACCCTTGAGAATTTTTTCGACCACTGTCTTTTTAACTTTGTAGAAATTTTTTATTCTAGGTGTGACAAGATTGTTATCGTTATCTCTTGGTCTTTTGTAGGAAGTAGGTGAAGGTTATATCTTAGGTTGGTCTTGGTTGTTTTGAATTTTCCCTAGGTTCAAGCATGGTTTCATTAAGGATGCTAGGCTTGGTGGTGAGTGGGGACATGTTTCGAAGGGATAGTTCATCTATCTTATTCTCCTTGAACTTTTGATAAGACAAGAAAAAGAAGTCATGTCATGGTTTGAAAGTTTCTATAGGCTCGAGCTAGAAGAAATCTAAGGAAAAGTTACCTTTGGAGGACAATTGGTTAAAGCCACTATGATGGACAATTAAAATTCCATTGTCAAAGGGAAACTTTAAGCATTTATGCACAAATGAAGGGATAAATTTCATGGAATGAAGCCATGGGTAGCCAAGTTTCACACGGAATTGGTTTGGCTGTGGGATGATGGAGAATGGGGTATCTAATGTTTTTGGTTCTATTTGCAATAGTAAGGTGATTGATACCATCATAGGGAAACTGAAACCATTATGTGTCTTGATCCATGCTTTTTGTTTATCATATACATCTTGATAGAGCTCATGAAAAAGTAAGAATTCCTCAATGATCACATTCTCTCCATAGTTGGGATCTATTAATATCCCATTATTAGGCTTATCATAGATATGAATACCTATGTAAAGATTTACATTAGGTGCATGTTTAAGTATATCCTTAGAGGAGAAAGAAATTTCAAGAGGATTTTTAGTTCAGACCTTATGAGGAATGACATCTATCACCCCTACCATGTCATCCATAGGATCATTATATATGGGATCATGTTGAATAGAATCATTGTTCTCATCATCTATATCAACATTCATCACATCATTCTTTGTAGTTTATTTGTTTTTGACAAATGAAATGTTATGTTTAGGCACATGGGTGATGAAAATTTGCAAGTTTTGGTTAGGAGGGGCAACTGATTCACTTCCTTGATCACTAACACCTCTAATGGAAAGGCAACCAGAATCAATGAGGTCTTGCAAAAGATGTTTAAGACACTTGCAATGTTCTGTATCATGTCCATTTTTTTAGTGATAATGGAAGTAATAATTTTATCTAAAGCTCAAAGTTAAATTCTTAATAGGATTGGGTGTTTTTACAGGAGGAAAGTTAATCATTTTTTTCTAAAAGTGCGGGCATTTTGTTATGAAGGGTATTGGGTAAGGGAGTGAATTTCCTCTTTGGGTCCCCATAGCTAAACAATATCATGGATTTAAAAACTATTTCCTTTATTTTATTGAGGGGGATTGAATTGGAGGAAACCTTTATTCTATTTCATAAAAGGTTGGGAATTGTTTTGGTTTGTAGACTCAGATTTCTCAGTTTGACTAGAAGTGGATTTTGTATCTTGACTACTAACTAAATTTTGATGATTGCAAAGGGAAGTAAACAAGTGCATAAAGGAGGGAAATTTAATCATGGTAAGCTTGTCTTGTATCTTGCTTTGAAAATTTTCTATAAACATCTTTTGAAGGTGACAATTGGGAACCTTGTCATCGATTTGGGAATAAAGTGATTAATACCATGAGATAAATTCATTTATCTTTTCTTCTTCCTCATCAAATTAGCCAAGGTCATCTTAGGAGTCATATGCACTTAGAAATTATTAACAAACACCTCAACAAGTTCATTGAATGAATGAATTGAGTTGCTTGGTAGAGAAGAAAACCATTCCAAGAAAGTATCTTTCAAAGACCCAGAGAAAATCTTAGCCAAGAGTTTATCATAAGGAAAAAGTCACTACATAAGTCAATATAAGCATTAACATGGTTAGAAGGATTTCCCTTTCCTCTATATTTCTAAAATCTAGACACCTCTATACCTTGTGGCATCGGTGTTCACAATATCTCTAAGAACAATGGACTACTTTTGACATAATATGTAGGTGGAAAATTTTCATTTTGATTGATGCTGGAATTTATTTTTTAAGGGATGGAACTATTTGGAAGAGTTGATTAATGATAGGGTCATTGCTTGTGTTATGAGATGGAAGTGTAAAAGGTGAGGGGGTGTATGTGTTCTAAGGACAAGTGAATGAAATGCTTATAGGTGGTAAAGTGGTAGGATATATGGCGTGAGATGCCACAAAGGAATAAGGGATGCTACTGGAAACACCTAAGGAAGGAATCACATTACTAGTTGGTTGCATTGTTGTTGTGACTTGAGGGTTGGTATAGGTAGGTATAGAGGCAATTTTTGTGGACAAAGGAATTTTGGTTCCTCCTTGACTTGTGAAATTTCTTGTAGGTAAAGGAAAAATAGTGGTTGAGGTGAGATTTTTCCCACATATTTGAACTGTGTATTTCACAAGGTCAAGTCCATCTCCACTTTCACGCATGCAGTGAATGTTGTCTATAGTAGGGATGGTAGTAGTTGAAATATTGTAATTTTGAACTTGATGTTGTAGGTTTGCTAAGTCCTCATGAATTTGAATTATGTTTTTTTTTTTGCAAGACACTATCATTCCTTGTTTCAACTTGCATCACACTACTTGAAGGAAAAGAGTTTTTGAGGGTATGGTCCATACCTAGTCTATTAATGTCATTAATTTGAGTGAAAGAGCTATACAACCCAAGATCCACAATGATTGTGCTATCATGGGTTGCCATGAGTCTCAAACTTTGTCTCACTACATTATTAGCAATAGGAAACTAAATACTCATACAAGGGCTACTAAATGCAATATGAATGCAAATACAAGAACAATGAAAAACTTATAATAGAAATTTTGGAAACTAAAGAAGAAACTTAGAAATAGAACTTTAAATGCCAGAAAATGTAGTTCAAAATATATAGAGGGATTGATTCATCCAAGGGGATGAATGAGTCCTAGTAGGGATTTTTTTACAAATTTTCAAAAAAAATTAATTGATTTTTTTTCTTTTTATGTTTTATGATCTATATCTTGGATGCAAATGAACATTATGTATGAATTCCAATGAAATGAGATGCAAAAATGCAAGCTATATTATCTTTCACTAATTCAAAATTTGAAATCCTAGAATTCCAATTAACTAATGCAAACTCTAATGCAATGTTAACACAAGCCAAATCTAGGATGATGATGCACTCCAAATTAGAAATTTAATGTTCTAAATGCAAGTTCACCAAAATGAAATGGTGAAAATGTGGTAGGGTGCTATCATATGGTTTTAGGACATAACGCACACCCACTTTTCTAATTTGATTCAAGGGTAACCCTAGAGATCTCGATGATACAAAGGAGAAAGAGATCGCACAATAGGGATATCCTAGAGGTAGAATGAAAACTAACAAGGGGTTCACTACCAATAAGAATTTGGAAAAGACAAATGAAATGAAAGATGCAACACTAAGCCTTGATTCAATGTAATGACCTATAAAATGACCTAGAAAAGTAAATGAAACAACATAAAAAATTGAAGATAGGAAGGTATGCACCTGGAAATCTATAAATGACTAGATGGAGGTCTGAAACATTAAAAAATATACCTTTAATGCTGAGTGGGACTTATTCACCAAGATGGGTGAACTAGTCCATTTTCTAGAAAACTATGCAGGAATAGGAATATGCCAAAAACGTATCTAAATCTACAAAAATCTAAATTTTGACTAGAATTAGGACTCATTCACTAAAAGTGGTGAATTAGTCCAAGTAGGATTTTCTAAAACTTCAAAGTCTGATCTTTCTCTTCTCTATTTGTTTTTTCTTTCTTGAGTGATTTCTAGATTTGAAACAATAATTTGTAATCTATAGGTGATCTCCAAGGTTCTCAAAGGCTTAATGAAAAATTTGAAAACTTTTCTGAATCGTGCTTCTTAGGAAATCTACAACCTAGAACTACAAATCACACACAAAGGAGAGGGGAAAATGTTGTTGTGTTAGTAGATAGGGATTTTCCTTGCTCAAACCATGTTTTGGAAATCAATCCTTGAAATCAAATCAAATAATGATAGAGAATGATGAAAAAAAAATGACAAATTTCTAACTCACCAAACCCTTGCAATAAAGTGTTGCAATTATGCTTGAGATGGCTCTGATGGATGGAGACCTTGACTCAATCTTGAATGATGTTGATCTTGGATGAAAAAATTTCTTGAATCACAAAACCCTACATCACAATTGTTAGCTCCACAACAACCATGATGCATGAAGTCTTTGACATGATGATTGATGTGTGAATGTAGCTCTAAAATGCTTGATAATATTCTCTTGAATGCCCTTTAAAACACTCAAATTCTCTTATGAAATCAAACTTTCTATTAGGAATGCTCTCACAAAATTCTTAGTTGATAATGAATTAAATAACCTTGTATTTATACTCAATTATGCAAGAATTTCTAAAATTGCAACACTACAAGCCGACATTAGATCTAAGAGAATAAAATCCCAACAAAAAATTTAATTAATTTTGATTTTGGGCCACACGGAACTCATTCGGCCAAGGTGGCGAACGAGCTTAGAAATATGTGAAACCAGGTTTGAGACTCAAAAATCTAGGTGGGACTCATTTGCCCAAGGTGGTGAATGAGTCCCATAACACTAAATCTAGGCCATTCAAGCTTGAAACATCTGAATTATGATTGGGTAATGATTTTTATTAGGATTATCTTCAAAAATATGTTGTGAATAATGATCTTCACCAAGCTAAATAAAGACAACACAAACAAGATTAGACATTCAAATTAGCACAAACATCATTCCCTATGAGATTCTGGATCAAACAAAGATGAAAACATGAAACAAAATCACAAAAGAAAGAAAATGAAAGGATGTTAACAAACTAAATAGATAAAACCTCCATCCCATAGGGGGATTGGTGGCACTTTGATGTGGAAAGTATCCCTTTCCCAATCCCTTATGATAAGCTTCAAGATCCTTGATGAATTTGAGTAGAGTAACAATTCCGAAGATTATGGATGAAAATGGATTTCATAAAATTCCAATTTCCCTCAAAGATAGTGATAGAAATTGGATGATTGATGGATGAAATGAGCATAATGACTTTTCATGAGATTATGGATGCATATTGTGTAGATAATGCTTCTATTTATAGAACTCTAGGGTTGAAGAATGTGAGGATTTGGTGAATGTGGGATAAAATGAGAGACAATGAGAATGTGACACTTGTCACAATTCTATTGGAGGAAGGTGGAGCACATTTTGGGAAATGTGTTAAGGAATGGGGGATGCAAGATAAATAAATGAGAATGGTTGAGGATTTGTAAGGTTGTAAGAAGAATTTATTGAATGTGGTTGAGATGTGAGAGGATGTAAGAGGAGTTAATGAAGATGTGAAAGGTTTTTGAAATCCTTTGGAGGTAAATTAAATGGGAGGTAGTTGGGAGGAATATTCTTAGTAATATGCCTTCATGACGATAAATAGAGGAATTAGTTAATTAAAAGAATTGAATTTCATGTGCAACCTGGTTAGTTGACAATGGGTTGAATTAACTCTTGAGGAGTTAAAGGCTAGAGGATTTATTAATGATGATTAGAAAGTGATTTAGGATTAATTAATTGGAAGAGGTTAGGATATTGTGACCTTTGATTTGATTGATTTAATCAAATGAGAGGATTTAGGGGGATTTAATTAAATTACTTGATTTAATTAAATATGATTAATATTAGCTAGAAGAAGGGTGAATTAATCAATAAATTTAGTTATTTGATTAATAGATGAATTTTCTAATTTTAACTAAATAATTCTATTATTTAATTAATTGGTTAGTTCGACGCGATTTCAGAAGAAATGATGTTAATTAATCAGAATTAGATGCATAGTATTAATCAATACTTTTTCAGTGTCTACATTTTGCCCCTCTTTGAAGCGAGGTACCTACTACATTGGTTCAAAGAATAAAACTACCAAGATCAAAATTCAAAATTTGTTTGATTTTTGGAATGCCCCACTACTAATCCAGTGGAATAAATTATGCTACTACATTGCCCCCTTGAGAGATTGGGATTTTTTCTTGATTTTAGGGTCAATCTCATGACATAGATTTAAGATCAGATCAGTTAAAAGAGGACTAGAAAGCTTAGATGTTTGATGTAGATAGATTTTATGATGTATAGATAGTAATTGGCCATGGGTAGCCTCATATATGTTTTTATTCGACACTTGGATAGAATTGTTAGTAAAGATAGAAGAATAAGAAGAATAAGATGGATTAACCATTGATTTCAAAATTGATGTAGAAGTCTAAAATTTCAATGAGTCATTGAGACTTTATTAGATATGGTGATGAGTGATGATGATTTGATTATCCAAGAATTGGGATAAAAATGGAACAACTTTCCTTATGTTTCATAAAACATAGATACGATGCATCAAGGTATGGACAACTAGGATAGTGTTGTATCTAGTGTGATGGACTTTGACTCAAAAAAAATATAGGAGTATCCTTGTTCACAAATGACATACAAAAAACTTACTAGGATTCACTTCAAAAGTTTCAAACATCTCAGACCAAAACATGGAAAGGCATAACCTATCTATGTAATAGTCAACAAGCTGTACAAAACACATTCCATAGACACCTAACAATGTAAGTATTTGCCAAGTTATATTACAAGAGCATCCAACAAGCAAAATAGATAAAAGATAATGATTAATGCCCCATTCCTTTCTCTCTAAATCATTTTGATAGACATCATCGAGAGGTCATTGGAATGAGCACAATAAGACAAATCAAAGAAAATATCAAGCACGAACAAACAAGCCATTGTTCTTCATACCTCTAGCCAAGGGGATATGTTTTCTTTAGGATAAGTATCCAAAAACACTGCCAAAGATAATTCCCATTGTAGGAAGGATGCATCCTCAGACATGTTAGTGGATGGTGGAAAGTTGATAGGTTGTTTGAAAGGCTATTGATATAAGGTTCATTGACATGTTTTCTAAAAAGATCAAGAGTTTGATTTTGTGTTTAAAAGTTTTTTTTTTGTTGATTGTTGTACTTGTTTTCTATTTTTTTGCCAAAGGATGAAGGTGATGATTGATTTATTATAGATGATTGATTATTGTGGGTGAAGTGAAATGCGACAGATGGATTTTTTCATATATTTGGATGTTTTTGATGTTTTTGAAATGTTATGAGGTTGTTTATTGGATTTTTAGGTTATTTAAATGTTTTTGTGTCTTAGGGTCCCATCAATGATGGCCTTTCCCATGTTTAAGCTCAAAGATGAAGTAATTTGAATACCATGTTTTTTATGATTTCTGAATTTTTGACCTATTTTGGGAGTTTGATATGATTTGGATGTTTTTTTATTTTCTAATGTTTGTAGTTTTCTGAATATTTTTTTATTTTTCGCATGAATTTGATGATTTGGATATGGATATGTGTAATGATATTAGTGATCTATTTTGGGATTTTGTTGAAAAACAATCTAGGGTTGATTGATTTGATTGATGGATTGATGATGATAACATTGTTGAGCATACACAACAATGCAAGGATAGTGTTAAGCAACACAAGGATTGGGAAGGGTAGCTTGAGATGATGATAACATTGATGAGGATACACAACAATGTGAGGATAGTGTTAAGAAACACAAGGATTGGGAAGGATATCCCAAGATGATAATGGATTGATTAGATTTGACTGATCAATATTTTGAAGCTTTATTTAGAAAAAAAATTGTTTAAATGATTTGATGTGATGTTGAAGTGAAAATTAGATACAATTGATATTGATTGTTTAGATTGATGTTCAATGAACGATAAAGATTGATAAAGAACCTCTTCTTGTCAAAATATGTCATGGGTTTATGATTTTGATTCTTTCTCACAAATGTTTTGACCAAATTTATTTCATGTTTTCCAATGTTTAGGTTACCAAATAATTTGAAAGATATAGATCAAGATTTATTCCTAAAGCAAGATGTACATATCTTCCCCTAGTGTCTAGCAATGTATGGACTTCCATGGATGGATTCTTGGATAGATAAATGGATGGATGAGTATGAATTATCTTGTGATAAGATAAGGTGTACAAACAAAGGATGCTCATTTGGATAGTGTTTCATGGCCTAGATAATGTTGGATAGGATAAGATCAATGAAAATGGCCCATGTCAAGATGTTTACCATAAGCTAGTGTAAAGTGTACACCAAACTTTGTGAACATCAAGATAATTTGGAAGATGGATGTAGATGGATGAAAATGGATTGGATAAATGGTTCACAGATTAATGGATTGATCATGGATAAGATGGATGGAATGCTATATTTATTATGGATGAGATAGGATGCTTTCACCTAGAGTAGCACATGCAGATACTTGATTCTACACATGATGCATGTTTTCTAGGTTTTCATCATGGTACTTGCCCAAAGTTCCACTGTAGTGGTTTTCACTAGAGGATGATTTTTTTAATCTTTACTATGCTTTTTTTAATATTTTTATTTTTTATTAAAGACTTATGCTCATATTGAACCACCTAGTGGTGTTGATGTAGACCCTTCCATCAAAATGTGTCATCGCTATCCTGCTTGAAGAAGTTGCTTTGCTAAGATATAGGAACTCGAATGCTAATTTTGAGATTCCTAAACTACTTTTTTGATACTAGAGTTAACTTTTTCTTTGTGAACACATTGCAATAGAATGCCTTCTAAATCCTTATGATGAAGGGTGGTTGCCAATACATGGTCAATGTGAGAATTGGATATCATGCATGGAGGATGGGATGGTGGAGTATGTTTAGGAATACTAGATGGATTGGTTGATAGTTTGGAACCTTTGAAACTCCAAACATGGGAAGATGAGCAATGATGGGTGGATACGGAAGTGTGAATGGAATTAGGACCAACCGCTTGATATACTTTGTACATTGCTTGAGAAGTTTGCTTTTTCTTTTGTGGATGTATTTGATGGATATATTTCCCTTGTTTAATTTTCCCCATAATTTCTTTGACTGATGGAGTTTTATAGGGATAATCTTTCTTTGTATTTTTTGGTATCCATGTGTATTATATTTTTCCATTATGCTTCCAAAATTATTTTTCTTTGACAAAATTCTTTGTGCTTTGATTCAAATTTTTGTTTTGAATTTGGTCCCAATTCATGGATGGGGTGATGGGTGGATGAAGATTCGTGATGTGGTTGGTTGTAGTATTAACATTGGTTCCATCATAAGGATTCTTCGTGCTCCCTATGTTAATGTTTGCTTGAGATGAAGTTTCCCCCAGTACTATAGAAGTAGTGCCTTCATGCTTTGATTCTACCTATTTCAAGATGTCTTGTTTAGCAAGAATCCTTTGATAAGCGACCAATGTAGTTGATTTTATTTCAATTTGTTACTTTGTTAACTCTAGAATATCTTGTTCTATCTGACCTATTTCCTTGAGTGGATAATATTGGATACCTATATACATGTTTTCCTCAATCTGAATTTGGGATATATCTGATCCTAATGTTGACAACTCAGTTTGACTATAGGAATCAATAACCTACTCTTTTGTGTAATAATGTCAGGAGTAAGGGAATATTGTTATGAATGAAGATCATCTACGTGTCCATCCAAAGAAAGCATCTCATGGGTAGATGGAGGAGTATGTGCTAGATGGATGTGATCATCATTTGTGACATCTTGTATAGATTGGATAGTGACCATTAGATCATTTTAGTATCTCAAAGATAAAAATTCTTGATCTTGAATGATTTCGAGATTGTTTTCAACATGCTTTGGATCAATTTCTTGACATGGGTCCATTTTAAAGGATGGGTTGCTTAAAAGGGGTTCTTGGATATTGTCATTAGGTATGATAAGTGGCTCAATATCCTCTTTATCTTTAAGTGAATTTGGATCAAGTGTTGAGTTGAGTATTTCTTCAATATTTGTAGCCATGAGATCAAAATATATCAATATGTCTTAGAAAGGACCATTGCTAGACTTTGGTAAAAAATGTTGATCATGCTTTGGAATAAATTTTTGAGATATGACCTCTAAATCATTGGATGATGTAGAGGTATTTTCAACATGATCATTGGTGGATGGATCTTGGATTATGTCAACAAGATCAAATAATTCTAACACTCCTTGAAATAGATCATTGTTGGATATTATTGGTGAATTTTGATCATGATTGAAAAGTGACTCTTGATGCATGTTGATTTGATCATTGGATGGGGTAGAAACATCTTCAAGGTGCTCATTGATAGATAAATCTTGATCATTTTTCTCAACAGTCGTGGTCGAGAGATTGCCACTACTATCATAAGTGTTTGAATCTTGATCATTGTCGTCAACAATTATTATTTCTTGATCAAGAAGGTCTTGGATGAGATTTTTGAGTGGAATAAAATTTGATGTTTTATGAAATTTTTCTCCATGATAATCACAATAATATCTACCCTTATTCCAATGGAAGTGTATGATAGAGTTGAAAGCACTCACTTTTGGAAGAGTGATGTGTTTTACATCAACTAGCTTGTTTAATGTTGATTTAATTGGCTCAAGATGTAAAGGCGTGTATTCACATTTGTTATCTTGTGAGATTTGTACTTTAAATTGACCTTGTGTTGATTTATTTTGAATATGTGGTGATTCGGCTTTAAGATGTGGTGATTGATATTTGAGATGTGGTGATTGGGTTTGTTGATTTTTTTGGTCTTGATATCCAACCTCTTGAAATTGGAGATATTGTTCTTGATTTGCTTGTGGAGACAATTCAATTTTTTGATGACATGGATTAACCAATGGGGGTTTCTATATGTTTTTGGGTGGATATTTCTCTTGGTGATATGAATCAACAAATTTTCTAAGTATAGCAATTTGATTTTGCAAAATTTGTTCTTGATTTTGATGTTGATACCCTTGATGTAGTGGATTTAGTTTTTGGTCAAGCATATTTGGAATATACACTTTTGGTATTTGTATGGGATCATGGACAAATTTATTTTGGACAATGCTCTAGTTTGGGATGATGTGTAGATTTTTCATTAAAGGTGGAAATTGAACATTATTGTGGTTGGGAATCACATTGCTTTGATTTAGGTAACCTTGATTTTGCATGGTGTTACCTTGAATTGGATCAATACATTGAGTTGTTAATATGTTGCTTGGACATTGAACAACATTGATATGATTAACAAACATATCTATCCCATAGTTTACCAAGTTTGGATTTGACATGTTCATGTTTGGTAATTTTTCACCTAGCATATTCACATTTGGCATGTATGGATTGGATGGAATAATGTTGTTTTGTTGAAGACTCATGTATTGATCATTTGGTTGATACATTTATATGTTTTGAATTTGGTTTAAATATCCCATAGGGAAAGGTGTTCCAAAATTTAAATTGGGCATACTCACATTTTTTTTATCTTTGAAGTTTGTAGGAGATAATGATTCTATGTATGGATTTTATAAATGTGAGTTTTGATAATCAATTGACATTGTAAGGCTTGGATAGTTTGGTTGACTGAGATTACTCATGATGTATGAATCAAGTTTATATTCCATTTTTTTCTTATGTTTTGACTTTGTTGATCTCTAAGGAATTTAGGACCAATGATGAGATGAAGGATGAAATGGTGAGTGATATTGGTGTTTGAAATTTTAAGAACTTTGGTCAATACTAGAATTAGGGTTTGATTTTGATGTTTGGATTTGGATAATGAACTTGTAAATCCTAAGATGTAGATGTGATCTTAGGATGAACTTATTGAAAAGTGGTGATAATTTAACCAAGTGTATGAGAAATGATTCATTCCCAAACATGGGTATGTGTAGGATCATGATGGGACAAAAAGTGATGATATGATGGGTATGTGGCTAACGAATTTTTTTTACCCAAAATTGATGAAATGAAAAGGGTTTTTATAGGAGATTCTCAGCTTTCCACCAATATAAATTATGCTTTACTTTGAATTTAATAAATAATTATTATTCATTTTCTATTTGAATTACAACTAAAGTCCTAATTGATAGGTTGATTGAAAAACATCTACAACTTACATCAAATGATATCACATTTTTTGAATCCAAAACATGCATCACATTTTATGCTTCACATACTATAGGATTAAAAAAATGAAATTCATGAAGTTTTGACTAAGTTAAGGTGGTCACATACGAGTTTTTATATTTTTTAAAAGTTGTAATAAAAATTGATAATTAATTATTTACTTAGAAAAAAATTACAAAAAAAATGCATCACATCGGGACATGAGTCCTCTACTTTTATCTAAAATATTATAAGAAAATATTATCATTTTATTGTGGTTAGGGTGGTTAGACAGACATTTACTTATTTTTTCCCTAAAATTTAAGTACTACTGTATTGTAATTTCAAATTTTCACCAAATAGATTTTTTTTTTAAATAAACCTAGTATTTTAGAAACTATATTAATTTTTTTACAGATTCTATTCTTACATATTTTTGAAATAATATATATAACTTATTAAAATTTTTACGTCAAGTTGCCTAACTTTGATTTTTCTAAAGGGCCTGTTTTTTCCATGATGATCCTTCACATACCCACACCTAACTAAACAAGATGATTTTGATTTGGTTTAATGATTTACCCAAGTCTAGAATAATGATTTTTTCCAAAGATCTAAAAGTTGTTTGTGGGATGGAGATGATAAATTTTTTGAGGATGGATGGATTTGTTTGATTTGATCCTAAATGAACCTAAGAGGGACTTTGTTTACAAGACCAAGATAGTGAAGAACACACCTTTCCCTAAGAGTAATTAAAATCAATAGATCAATGTTTTCTCATAAGACAAAATATAAACAAGAACATCTATGGGGTTCAATTGATTTCATCTTGGTTAAATGAATTCTTTTTACCACATCAGCACATCTTGTTTAAATTTCAAACATTACTAAATGTATATGTCTCAACTCCTTTTCATTCCACAAGGTCCATTATGCGAAAATCAAATAATCAAAGGCATAGTTTTCCTAGGTTGACTTTGGAGAGAACAAATTGAGATATGGGCCCAAATATTTAGAAGCCTCTAAAGATAAAATCTCTAGGGACAAGCAGTAATATTTGGACTCTTCAAGGATATTTTTTCTTCCAAAGGGTTTGAAATTTTGATGACTTGTTGAATTTTTGTTTCGAAGGTTGAGATCCAAGTAATGTATTTAACTGACTCACAAATTGTACAATCCTAGGATAGAAATGGCTATACTTTGTTGAGTCCCCAATCAAATTTCTCCAAACACTGAGACAAAGTGAACAGTTAGAGATTTGGTGACACTAGCTCCCCTCCATGACACACACTTCTCAGGACCACCAAATCTCAAAATCCTAAATATCTGGAGACCTTAAGGATTTATTTTGTTTCTACTTTGAATAGTACAAATGTGGGGTGGCTTCAAAATGACCGTTCTTACACCAACAAGTATTAAGGATTTTGGATTTTAAACAAGGGGTCATAGTAAGGACATCTGATTCAAGGGGTATAATGAAAAACTCCATCAAGCCTTAGAAAAATGGCTTTATGCATCATAAAGATACCAAGGGAAAGCTATCATGTATCACTTCCTATTAATTACAAACTTTACTTGCAATCACAAATTTATATAGTAGTTCAAAAGAGCTTGGCTTTAGCTCATTACCACTTTGGTTATTCCCTTGGGGTGATTACTTTTCCCACCAAGGAAGGCCCTCTAAAGATAAAAAATAGTAAATAATTACATTTGTAGTTTGACTGCCTAAGGCACTATGAGGGAACACACACAATGTCTTTCCTTCACACTTGCATGATTGTTCAATTTTAGTTCCAATTTTGAAATGTGTGGGTAATTTTAGAAAACCAATGTTACTAGAATTCTTTTGATTATCAAGATTTATGGGAGGTGTGTGAGATGTGCATACACATTTGAATGACACAAATTACAATAAAATCACAAAGCAAATGAAGGCCCAAGTTTTTTTAAACCCAAAGTAAAAATGAATTCTTTTTAAAGCACAAAAAGCTAAGTTTGAATTTGCCTTGTTCAATTTTAGCCCATATAACAATGTCTATTAAGTTTGTAGGTTTAATTTTTAAGCCAAATTTAAAAGAAATATTGCAATGATTAATTTTAGAGCCCAATTGAAAACTAGTATTCCTAAAGCATGAAAGGAAAATAACATATGATGGGTTATTTGAATTTTCCTTGTTCAATTTTAGCCCATATAACAATGTCTATTAAGTTTGTAGATTTAATTTTTAAGCCAAATTTCAAAGAAATATTGCAATGATTAATTTTAGAGCCCAATTGAAAACTAGTATTCCTAAAGCATGAAAGGAAAATAACATATGATGGGTTATTTTCCCATGAGTGTTTGAAAACAATATTACATTGAATATCAAATACCTTTTTGTTCACTTCAATGCTCCATGCTCCTCTTAAAACCTACAATCCATGCTCCAAATGTTAGATGAAATCAAGAAACAAGAAGATATGAGGGTTAGGTAAATTACTAAGCATAAAAAACCTAAAAAATTAGACCAAGTTACAAGGTGATTTGACTTTACGTGCAAAATTGAAAATTTTAACTATACAAAATTAAGAAACACCTATACCATTGCATAGCTTATGAAATTCTATCCCATTCCAAAAATAAAAGCTCTGAAAAGGACCAAAATATGACAGATATTTCCATTTTAAGATGGAGTACAAAGGAAAGAAAAAAAAGGTGACCTTATTTACAAAGGCGACACTATATTTCAAAAGTGACTTTGTATCATTACGAAGGCGACACTATATTTTCAAAAGTGACGCTCTAGTTGAAAAAACAAAGGAAATGCTTTGTACTAAACCAAGGACCTCAAAGGTGACTCTATTTGAAAATTCAACATTATATTTACAAAAGAAACACTCTAGTAATGTCAAAGGTGACGCCGCTTCCTGGAACCTACAAAAACATGATTTTTAAGCCAAAATTGCAAAAATTTAAATTCTTAGCCCTCCTAGCACCAAAATGTGAATGATGATTTTCACCAAGCTAAACAAATACAAAACAAACAAGGTTAGTCATTCAAATTAGCATAAACATCATTCCCTATGAGATTCTTGATCAAACAAAGATGAAATCATGAAACAAAAGCAAAAAAGAAAGAAAATGAAAGCATGTTAACAAACTAAATAGATCAAACCTCCATCCCATAGGGGGATTGGTGTAACTTTTATGTGAAAAGTGTCCCTTTCCCAATCCCTTGTGATAAGCTTCAAGATCCTTGATGAATTTGAGTAGAGTAACAACACCTAAGATTATGGATGAAAATGGATTTGATAAACTTCAATTTCCCTCAAAGATAGTGATAGAAATTAGATGATTAATGGATGAAATGAGCATAATGAATTTTCATGAGATTGTGGATGCATATTTTGTAGAGAATGATTCTATCTATAGAACTCAAGGGTTGAAGAATGAGATAATTTTGTGAATGTAGGTTAAAATGAGAGACAATGGGAATGTGACACTTTTCACAATTCTATTGGAGGAAAGTGGAGAAAATTTTGGGAAATGTGTTGAGGAATGGGGGACGTAAGAGAAATAAATGAGAATGGTTGAGGATTTGATAGTTTCTAAGAAGAATTTATTAAATGTGATTGAGATGTGAGAGGATGTAAGAGGAGTTAATGAAGATGTGAAAGGTTTTTGAAATCCTTTGGAGGGAAATTGATTGGGAGGTAGTTGGGAGGAATATTCTTAGGAATATACCTTTGTGAGGATAAATATATGAATTAGTTAATTAAAATAATTGAATTTTATTTGCAACCTAGTCAGTTGACCATGGGTTGATTTAACTCTTGAGGAGTTAAAAGTTGGTGGATTTATTAATGATGATTAGAAAGTGATTTAGGATTAATTAATTGGAAGGGGTTAGGAGATTGTGACATTTGATTTGATTGATTTAATTAAATGAGAGGATTTAGGGGGATTTAATTAAATGACTTGATTTAATTAAATATGATGAATATTAGTTAGAAGAAGGGTGAAGTAATCAATAAATTTAATTATTTGATTAATAGTTGAATTTTCTAATTTTAACTAAATAATGCTAATTATCTAATTAATTGGTTAGTTTGAGGTGATTTTAGAAGAAATGGTGTTAATTAATTGGAATCAGATGCATAGTATTAATCAAGACTTTTTCAATGCCTATAGATGCATTAAATGGGGCTTGTGGATGCAAAATAAGGCTAGTTAAAGCATAAGAGTGCCCAATTAATAATGATAACCCTAGAAAAGTGTGAAAGTGTGTTACGACACTTTACAACATTTCAAATAAGGAAATATTAAGGTCAAACAAAGTTTATTTTTGTGTAATTAATTAATAAGACCTTAAAAAAGTGTGAAATTAAGTTACAACACTTCACAACACTTTAGCAAGGTACCATTAAGCTCTTTTAATTCATAAGAGCCCAAGACCCAATGTGAATATGTTAGGCATATTACAACATTAAATCAATGTCAAGTTAGGGGGACCTTTTTCTATCATTACAATCATTTACTCACCTAAGAATGATGTTTTGTAGCAATTGATTCATAATGACATTGCTCATACATATAACACTAGATACAATTTGCAACCAAGAAAAACACATTCAACAACCTTAGCTTTGCCTAATCCCATTTTTCCTAGTTCTCCTTGTTTTCCCTCACATAGTGGGAAGGAATATGGCCTTGTTGAACAAGTTAAGAATACTCTTGCAAAGATATCCCTATGGGACCTTATTTATAATTCACCTAATTATCACACTATTCTTCAAATTTCCTTGCAACAAGTTCCTATCCCTTCTAATGTGCAACTGAATGACATAGCAAACAAGATTCATGGAATAAACATTGAAACTATTTTCCATCAAAGTGAGCTCCCTTCTTTGGAAGTGAAAAAAACAAAATGATGGTTTCATGATGATAGTTAAATACAATAGAACATGAATAAAGAGAACCCTTTTCAACAATAGCTCCACTCTTAATGTGTGTAGTGTAAACCTTTTGGATAGGCTTGGTGTGGATAAATAAAAAATTCAACCTGATTCTTTATCTATTCAGGGGTTTGAAAATGTAGGAAAAAAATTGCTAGGAGTGATTGCATTACCTATTATAGTTGTAAAGGCCACATGACAAACCCTGATTTATATTATGCCTCATGATATTTCATACAATCTTCTTTTAAGAAGACCATGATTTCATGAGATGCACACAGTGCCCTCTACCCTTCATTGTATCATGAAATATGTCTATAAGAACAAGGTATATACAATAAAATCCTACCC
Organism: Sequoia sempervirens; assembly: GCA_007258455.2. Lineage (NCBI taxonomy): Eukaryota > Viridiplantae > Streptophyta > Pinopsida > Cupressales > Cupressaceae > Sequoia > Sequoia sempervirens. The sequence goes on along the minus strand of VDFB02261095.1, from coordinate 69,296 downwards.
TCAACCAAATAGTTGCTTAAACATTGAAAAAGATAAGGAAAATACTTTGGCAACATTGACACAAACTACACAAGTGGAACCTGTGCAATAGAAAGACAAAGAAAAACATATTGAGGAAGTCACAAAGTTATTAGACAATGATTGGGGTTCCTTAGATTTCACACTATGGTGTAGAAAATTAGACACTCTTGAGAAACGAGACAATTTCACGCTTAATTTGGACCTACTTCTTAGTACCCCTACATTATTCATTCTTCAAAACAACATTTATAGGCCCCTAAGATCCATTATTTTTGATCTAGAGGCCCATTTCACTTAAAAATCATATAAATCCCAACAAATAACACTTAATTCATTCATATCTCAAAAACCCAACTCCAAAAACCACTAGTGGGACCCATTCACCACCTTGGGTGAACGAGCCCCCTCTGGTGGGACCTATTTTCTAAGGGTGATGAATGGGTCCCTTTTGGGGAAAATTTCAATTTTGAGTGGGAATTTCATCAATTTAATTCAATTTTTTAGTGGATATCAGCCTCTTAGTTCTAAATAATGGGAAAATTAGGTATTAATGCCTATAAATACACATTTTAGGTCATTTTTCACATCTCTTAGTCATTTTTATAGAGCATATTTCAAAAATTCAAGTGTTGATAATCTTCCACAAGAAGTTTCATTAGCATTTCTATAGCAAAGTTGAAGCTTTAGGGCAACAAACTAGGGTTTTTTGTAGGTATTCAAGCTCACTTCTCATTCAAAATCTAAAATTTTCAAAGATTTGATGATGGATGCCTATGGAGAATCATGGAGAAATATAGGTTGAGTTGCAAATAGCCATCAAATCACACCTAAAGACTTGTTTTCAAAGTGATCCCATCTTCCATTTTCTCTTTATCTTTAGATTTAAGGTTTGCATAACATTTGATTTCTATTTACATTCATTTGAGATGTTGTAGGGTTTCTAGGATTGAAGTCTTGCATCATTCAAATCACATTTACTCATCTTATTTTAGCACTTTAGAATAGGGTTTTATCTTCAAATTTTCCTAGTCTTAGAAACACTTAAGGCTAGGATTTTATACATATTTTATCCATTCAAGGTTTAATTACAAAATTATTCATTTGACCAAGGGAAACCCCCCATTATACAAAAAATTTAAGCTATTTTGTAGGTATTTTTAGAGATTCAAATCCGGGTTTCTGTCAAGAAGTGTTGTACAAGTGACAAAGTACAGGTCTAAAACTTGAGTTTACAAAAATTAGAAAAAGGACAGATTCACCATGGATGGTGAATGAGTCCCACTGGAGGTTCATATCAAATTTGAATGCAAATTCTAGTACCCATTTGGCAGAAACTAGATTCTAGGCATAAATCCCTAACCTGGGACTAATTCGCCCAAGATGGTGAATGAATCCTAGTTAGCCCAAAAGTCTAAAATTTTCAAAATTTTAGAGTAGTTTCCAGTCATCATCAGGCTTATAGGTGCACAAATTTTATGTTTTAGCTTTTTGTTTGGTTCTTTTTTCATTTTTGTTCATCTTTTTAAGCCTTTTGCAAACATCACTATGTTTTCAAACACTTCATGTTTCTTAGGTTTTGCATAAATAATCAATCAATTTCATTAGTTTGTTGCATCTAGATCATTTCATTTAGTTATAATTTCATCATACATACATTAATTTGAGTGAACCACCATAGTTTTTGGCTTATCTCTCTCCTTTTAGGTGAAAAACCCTAAGAGAGCAAGAGAGTACATAATCCCCAAAAATTGTTGGTTCACACCAATATTCATGGAAGAATACAAGATCATAAAAAAAGAGTTTGAAAAGGGAAAATAAATTTAGTGTAGTAAAATGCATACCCTTGCATTTTCACACTCATTTGGGCTTGCATTACTTTAATAATCCCTATTTATGTCTTGATTGGTCCTATTTTGTGTCCAAAAGCCCTATGAATAATATCTTTTTCTGACTAATCCCAACATTCTCCAATGAATAAATGATAATTTAGTGATTTTATCTAAGTGTCCCTGATTTTTTAGGTGGCGACTAAAATGCCACCTATGACGTCTTTGTGCCCCTAAGGTCTTGGGACCCTGTTTTTGAGGTATCTTAAATGGGCCCCTTTTTAGTGTATATGCCCCAAGTTTCATGAATTGGGACTAACACACCACCTAAGGCATCTTAGTCCCCCTTGAGTCATTTTCAAGATTTAATTTCAAATTTTGGCAAGATTTAGCTTCCTTTAATTAATGAATTCATATGTTGTCTCAAGGTGTGATGTAATTTTGGGATATTATGCATAGATAAGTATAAATACATGATTCATTCCCTCATATTTTCACCTAGAAATATAAGAAGAAATCTAAGCATCTAAGAATTCAAGCATTCAAGAGTAGGTCTTGAAGCATTTGGATCCACTATCAAGATTCAAGCATCATATCAAGGATATTCTTGCATCATGTGTGTTGCTGTGATAACATTTGTGATGTGGGTTTTGATTCAAGCAAGAAATTGAATCCATATCTATCAAGTTTTCCTTTGATTCAAGATCCATATACATTGCAACTATTTTAAACATGTTTGTAGACTTTACAACAAGGGTTTGATGAGTTGTATCATTGCATGTTGTTCATTCACCATTTACTTCATTATTCTATTTCATTTCAAGGTTGAATTACCAACAAGGGGTTTGACCAAGGCAAACCCCCATTCACTAACAATTCAACAAGTTTTTTCTCTCTTGCATATTTGTGATTATATATCTAGGTTGAAGGTGTGAGGATACCTTGAAGTGAAGAGTTGAAAAGCTGTAAAGTTGCATTGAAAAGTTTTTATCTTCACAGAAACTCACCTACAAGATAAATTTGAAGGTTTCATACCTTGAGATCAGAGAAGAAGGAAGAGAAAAGATCAAGCTTCAGGACCACACCTAGAGATTTTAGAATTTCCAAATGGGACTAAGACAATAATAAAGGTGTCTTAGTCCTCTTGAGGGTATTTTCCATAAATTCTTCCATATCTTCTTTTGACATCTAAAGATTCTACATCTGACTCAAAAAATAGTAGTAGGACTAAGAAAATAGTAAGAGTTTCTTAGTCCTCCCTAGCATATTTTGGTAGTGTCAACATTGATTTTGGGTGTCCAAAGGTTCTCTAACTCTTCTAGGGTTTTTCACCTAAAAGGAGAGAAATGTACCTAAAATGCTAATGTATACATTCAAGATTAATGTAATGAGGGATGAAATATTCCTAATTATTATGTCTAATGCAATAGACTAAAAATAAATATGATCATTAATGTGAAACCTAAGATATGTGAAGTGTTCGAAAACATAGTGTTGTATGCAAACATGTGATAAATGACCTAGAAATGTAAACAAAACTGAAGACAAGGTTGTGAAATAGAATGTGTGCACCTAGAGATTGGAAAATTTATATGGAATGAAGGTTTGAAATCCCAACAAAACTAACGTGGAAGTTAACTCAGATACTTGTGCCAATCTGGGTGACATAGTCCTAGATCTGAAAGAATTGCTCCAAGGCCCATTTCAGCCAAACGGGTGTCTGAATCTACAAAAATCACTGGAAGGCAAGTATAGTGGGACTAATTTTCCATTAATGGTGACTTAGTCCACTTTTTTATTTTTGATAATTCAAAAATGGAAACAGAAGCCCTCAGTTTGTACTTCAGTTCTTCACAGGTGTTCACTTCTAAAACTCTAATTTTTGGGCCATAAAGTGACTTTTTGTAGATATTTTGGCTTGGTCAACAAGGAGATGTCTTCAAAAATCCTTCAACCTAATATTCAATGATCTACAAACCCTCAAAGTGCCTAAATCTGTAAACACACAATGAAAGAAAAGGAAATGGTGAATGTTAGGGCATGGGGGTTGGCCTTGGTCAAACCGCTTTTTACGTAATTAAACCAAAATGAATAAATGAGACAAAAAAGCATGAAGTAATGAAGTTAATACCTTTCCATGATGATTGATATTGAATTTTTGCAACAACGGAGTAATAATCTTCCATTGAATGCTTGAAAAATGTTATCTTGATAACTTGGAATGCTAAAACCCTAGCTTGCTTGACTTGAGAATATGATGAATGATAATGAGATAAGATCCTTATGAATTAGGGTTTGGAGACTTGTATTTATAGGAAATTCACCTTAATTTTCTATTAATTGGATCCCTAAGACTGACATGAAAGAAAAATAAACTTAAACTCCAAAATTTCCCACTCAAACCTCGAAAATAGGCCAAATTGGAGTAAGTTGCCATGTTGGGCAACTTAGTCCCACTTGGTAGGGACTCATTTGCCCAAATGGGTGACTTAGTACCAAAGGGGCCCTTTTGACAGTTGTAATGTTGGGGAATGAGGAATTTATGTTCTTAAGTTGATTTTATCAAGTATTTGATCAAATTATGCCTTAGGATACACAATATGAGGCAATAGGGGCCTATTAATGATGATGTAGAGGTCAATCAGGGCTTGGGACACAAAATTCAATGTGAAAGCGTGATTAAATACACTTTACAACACTAAAATGAAGTCCACTTAGCGTAGAAAGGCACAACATAAAATGTGAATGTGTAGGACACATTACAACACTAGATTAAAGTCAAGTTTAATTTGCAAGTCTTCTAGATTAATGTGAGGATGTATTTTAATAGATTTTACATTAAGGGAAAATGGGTTCATTAAGTCTAAATAAGGGTGAAATTCTTTTTAAAAACTTTACAACACCTTCAAAAGACATTGTTAGATGCATTTTATTCAGTTTACAAAGGTCCAAGACCTAGTGTGGATGTAAAAAACACCTCACAACACCAAATCAATGCCTCATTAAGTCCAATTTGTCATTAATTAATCCCATATCAAGCAAGAAAAATGGGATACTTTTTTTGTGTCCACAAGTAGCTTCTTTTCATTTCCAGAATCTTTACAACATCTCTAGACATTCCAGGTACATACATCCTAAATCCATGTTGCAGAATTTCATCATTTGCATCTCTCATTTATCTTGCATTATTAGGTTTTGTGATTTTAATGCTTATTTGTATTTTCCAAGCATAATTGCTTGGTGGTGAACCCATAAAAGCTAAAAAAACCCCATCCTATGTCTTCCTTGTTTTGAATTGACTCACCTTGTGAGGCTGATAGTCAATCCAATTAGAACTCCTAGGGAATTATTAAATGAATGTGTATAAAGAGTGGTATTATTTATCCCCCTTTTCACATACGTTTCATTTTGGTGAACTCGACTCTTTTGAGAATTAATTTTATGATTTGAAGTTCATTAAAGTCCTAGATCTATATTGCATTCATTCTTGTATTAAATATCGCATTAGTCAAATTCTACCTAGTGTTTCTCATATTTAGTGAAAATTGCATTTAGGGTTTCTCATATTTTCATTTGTGAAAGTGCATATAGGTTGCATTTTTTCTTTCTTGCATCATTTCATTTCATTCAAAAAACTAAAAAGTGAATTATTCATCATCTTAATTTCATTTAGAAATATTTTTATTGCATTCAAAATTGAAAAAAAATTCATTAACTTTGCATTCAATTGCTTGTTCCTAGTTACTTTTTCTTGCATTCATTTGCATATTTTCCTATTTCGAAACATCAGAATCCTAAATAGGCAACCTGTGAAAACTATAGACAATCTAGAATTTTTTGTTTTTTCTAAGAAAAACCTCTACTAGGACTAAAACACCCTTCTTGGCATCTTAGTCCCTCTTAGGGTTTCTAGCTCAAAATCCTCTCTCTTCTATTTGCTATTGGGTATGTGTAGGATCATGATGGGCCAAAAAGTGGCAATATGATGGGTATGTTGCTGATGACTTTTTTTAACCCAAATTTGATGAAAGAAAAAGGGTTTTTAAAGGAGATTATTATCTTTCCACCAATATAAATTATTTTTTACTTTGAATTTAATAAATAATTATTATTCATTTTCTATTCAAATTACGACTAAAGTCCTAATTGATAGGCTAACTAAAAAACATCTATAGCTTTCAAAAAATATCATATTTTTTTAATCCAAAACATGTGTCACATTCTATGATTTGCATACTATAGGATTAAAAAAATAAAATTTGGTTTTCATGAAATTTTGACCAAGTTAAGGTGGTCAGACATACAGTTTTATATTTTTAAAAAATTGTAATAAAAATTTGTAATTAATTATTTACTTGGAAAAAAATTACAAAAAAATATGCATCACATCAGGGAGTGAGTCCTCTACTTATATCTAAAATATTATAAAAAAATATTATCATTTTATTATGGTTAGGGTGGTTAGACAGACTCCTACTTCTTATTTTTTCCGTGAAATTTAAGTACCATTGCATTAAAATTTCAAATTTTTACCAAATAAATTCATTTATTTTTTAAACAAATATAGTATTTTAGAAAATAAATTCAGTTTTCTATAGATTCTATTCTTAAATCTTTTTGAAATAATATAGATAACTTATTAAAAAATTTACATCAAGTTTCCTAACTCTGATTTTTCTGAATTTTTTTCCACTTAAGGGCCTATTTTTTCCATGATGATCCTGCACATACCCTAGTTGTTTCAGTCCTTGGAAAATTCATAATTTCACCAATAGGACTAAAATTACCTTACTAGCATCTTATTCCATGTTGATTTTGAATTTCTAGTTTTCAAGCTTTGAAATTACTTTTCTATGCTTCTATTGGTTGCTTTTAGTTCTCTATCTTAGTTTGCAGAATTGTTGTTATTCCAATTTCCATCATTTCAATTGTAATTGCAAGCATAAGATATTGTGTTCATTGCACTTTTTGTGGTTTATCCCTTGTATGAGCTTTAGTACTTGGTTTCCTACTACTAATACTATGGTTAGATGAAGTGCAAGACTCATGGCATCCCATGATAAAGCACTCGTTGTGGATCTTGGGTTATCAAGCTCTCTTACTTCTGGTGTTGGTATTAGTTCACTAGGTATGAACCATACCTTGATACCTCTTTTGATATGCCTACCTTATCTACAAGCTCCATGTCAAGTGTTCAAATAATGGTTGATCATATCCCTCAAGAAAACATAATGAAAATGCGTGAAGATCTAGCTCATTTACAAGATAGTGTGAGACTATAAACATTTCCAACACTATTATACTTACCATAGATAGTATTCACCAAATGATGGAAAGTGATGAAGGACTACAAGTTGTGTGTAACATAGCTCACATCTTTGGAAAAAATATTCCTTCCACCACTAATTATGCTCAAGCTTCAAACAATGTGTAAATCCGAGGAAATCAAACTCCTCCCCTTTCAACCATAGAATCCATTCCAACCTATACCAATTCTCAAGTGACCACAACAATGCAACCAACTATAAATATCCTTCCTATCTTGAATATTTACACTATTGGTCCTTATACCTATGTGGCATCTAATATTATATCTCCTCATGTAAGCAATCCATTCACTAGTCCTTCCAACACATACACACCACTAGCATATTCACCTCCATCTCAAACCACAAGTAATGACCCAATCATTAACCACCTTTTATAAATCCTTTTGATGGAAAAACTATGGATCAAGACTTGGGGTAAAATTACTATAAATTTTTTACATTAACTTCCTCAGTTTGAACCTAAAGTGTCAATTCAGGGATTGTAGACTTGTGAAAGGTATTGTGGCTATTTGTCAGAGGGATGAAGATAGTGAGTTGAATGGGGATGAAATGCAACCTATAAAAATAAACCTACAATAAATAAAAATAATTTCATCCATAGGAAATGCCACTTCCTAACGATAGTATGACAATAATCTGTGACAACAATTTATTCCAGAATATAAATTCATTTTAATGATAAATAATTTTAATCATAATTCTATAATATTAACCAATGTATAATAATAAAAAATGCTTAGTAAACTTATGATAATAATAACATAACATTCATCACTCTTAAATAAAATAGAAAGCAACACAAATTAGAAACACACATTACATAAACAAAATTGCAAAAATCAAAAATCACCAAGTGCCCTATGAAGTGGGCCTGCCTTCATAGTTTTCCTAGTGGAGCACAAATGCCTTTCTACGCTACTTCAATACTGAATTATGCTATTTTATTTATCATAAATAATATGTCTTGATACAATACTCTACATGCAAAGGTTTGTCTCGGATATGTGTAGGATCATAATGGGCCAAAAAGTGGCAATATGATGGGTATGTGGTTGACGACTATTTTTTAACCCAAAATTGATGAAATGAAAAAGATTTTTAAAGGATATTCTCAGCTTTCTAACGATATAAATTATGCTTTAATTTGAATTTAATAAGTAACTATTATTTATTTTCTATTCAAATTACGACTAAAGTCCTAATTGATAGGCTGATTGAAAAAGATCTATAGCTTTCAAACGGTATCACTGTTTTTGAATACAAAACATGCATCACATTCTATGCTTCACATACTATAGGATTAAAAAAAGAAAAAAATAATTTCATGAAGTTTTGACCAAGTTAAGGTGGTAAGACATAAGAGTTTTTATATTTTTTAAAAAGTTGTAATAAAAAATTCATAATTAAGTATTTAAATGGAAAAAAATTATAAAAAAATATGCATCACATCGGGGCATGAGTCTTCTACTTATATCTAAAATCTTATAAAAAAATATTATCATTTTATTGTGGTTAGGGTGGTCAGACAGACATCTACTTCTTATTTTTTTCCACAGGGAATTTAAAGTACCACTACATTGAAATTTTTTATTTTTTAAACAAACCTAATAGTTTAGAAACTACATTCAATTTTCTACAAATTCTATTCTTACATATTTTGAAATAATATAGATAAATTCAAATTTTAACATCAAGTTGCCTAACTTCTTCTGAATTTTTTGCCACTTAAGGGCCTATTTTTTCCATGATGATCTTGCACATATCCTCTCATTAATCTACCCCCGAGCTAATATTACAACCCATATATAAAGGTTGATTCTATAAAAAATAACATCTAAATAGCCTAAGATAGAATAGTCCATATTGGAGATTGAAGGTTCATGAAAATATTTGTTTGCAAGCTATAGATTGGAAAATGACTTTGTTACAAATGAAACTATAAAATAGGAAATGGAAGATTTATGGGTTTCTCCTTCAACACATGGTTGTGAAAATTTCTCTCCCATAGAAGGTTTTGTTCCTTAGTATATTTTAAGCACCACATGAATGGGACACATGGAAGCCAAGCTATCATCCAAAAATTGTTGATTGTTATTTGACACATGCATGCTTTACCATGAATTCTAATCTACAGTACCCACAGTTTGGAAAAATAAAGCGCTAAGTAGGTATAGGAATGATGAATGTAGGAAAAAATTGCAATAGGTCTATAACAACATAAAGCATGTGTGAGTACATGTATTAAATGGAATTCCCACAGGAAGGATTTCATTGGATGAAACAATGCTTAGTCAGCATCAAAGAAGTAATCAATGCCACCATGGGATGAGGAATATTATGTAGTAAGCACAAATTGTCTATGATAGGAAGTTCCTTCGAAACAAATGACAAGAAATCTGCATGTTACAAGTTATATTTTCCAAGTATAGAAATCAAAATGCTTATTAGTAAGAACAACCAATAATTAATTTCCATATATTTTTCCCAAAACTATATTAAATATTAGAGTATGTGCAGGATCATGATGGAAAAAGCAAGCCCTTAAGTGGCAAAAAATCCAGAAAAATCAGAGTTAGGCAACTTGACATAAAAATTTGAATAATTTATCTATATTATTTCAAAAATATGTAATAATAGAATTTGTAGCAAATTGAATTTAGTTTCTAAACTACTAGGTTGATTTAAATATAAATAAAATCTATTTGGTGAAAATTTGAAATTTCAATATACAGTAGTACTTCAATTTTAGGGAAAAAATAAGTAGGTGTTTGTCTAACCACCCTAACCATAATAAAATGATAATATTTTTTTATAAGATTTTAGATATAAGTAGAGGACTCATATCCCAATGTGATGCATTTTTTTTGTAACTTTTTCCAAGTAAATAATTAATTATGAATTTTTTATTACAACTTTTAAAAAAATAAAAACTTGTACGTTTGACCACCTTAACTTGGTCAAAACTTCATGAAATTCAATTTTTTTTTTTTAATCCTATAGCATGCGAAGCATAGAATATGACACATGTTTTGGATTCAAAAAATATGATACCATTGGAAAGTTATAGATATTTTTCAATCAGCCTATCAATCAGGACTTTAGTCATAATTCAAATAGAAAATGAATAATAATTATTTATTAAATTCAAAGTAAAATATAATTTATATTGGTGGAAAGCTGAGAATCTCCTTTAAAAACCTTTTTCCTTTCATCAATTTTGGGTAAAAAAATGTCGTCAGCCACATACCCATCATATCGCCACTTTTTGGCCCATCATGATCCTACACATACCCATGACATATATATTTAATCATATGCAACGTAAATGATAAAATGGTATGAATATGCAATGGAAATGGTATGTAGAAATGATTATGATGGTGCATGAAATAGGCTAATAAATAGCATTAAATGGGATGTAAATGGCTCTCATCACCTTTCATCCATTTGACATCAAGTTTCTACCATAAATCAAAATCAAAATGGTCTACCTTCATACTATGTCAAAAGTAACCCGCTATCCTTGGAGATATTGAGAACTCTGGTGCCACAAGGTCTAAAGATCCCTAGATTTGAGAAATATGGAGGAAAAGAGGATCATGCTAATCATGTTAATGCCTTTACTACTTTGTGCAGTGACTTTATTCTTGAGGACAAACTTTTGGCTAAACTTTTTCCTTGATCCTTGAAAGACATTGCATTGGACTAGTTTTTTGCATTTCCAAATAACTCAATTCGTTCATTCAATGAATTATTTTAGGCCTTCAAGGTTTGAGCAAGAAGTTGGGTCCACATTTAGGGTAAGTGTCATTTTTTATCTTTAAAACCAATGCCAATTCATTTTTTAAAATAGGTACCCATTTTGAAGTGTGTATTTGTTCCAAAAGGTTTGAAACTCACAAGAGATTTTTTTCATTTAGATTTAGGCTTAGAAAAGGAATGGTAATCCAACACCTAGGCTTAGACCTACAAGTACAAGGTCAAGACAATTTCAAGAGAAAAAACTAACTTTGGCAATATGGGTGATGGACTTTTTTTCTAAATCAATCTATAAAATTAAAACCCATTATAGTAAACAATGTCTAGTTTCCAAATATACAATTTTTATTAATATTGGATTATATTTGTTATTTTTAAATTAATTTCTAAGAAAAATAGTCCTTAAACCTAAAATATCAAGGTTTTTTTAATTTTTTAATAACTTTTTTTGGGTTAAGTTTCTGATAAAAAAATTATATGGAATCAATATTCAAAAAATTCTCTACAAAATGAAAAAAATATTCAAAAAATGTTTAGTTTAGGCCCAATTATGTTTTCTGTACACATTAATTTTTAAAAACAACAATTAAGGCCAATAAAAATTCAATAAAAAAAATACTCAAAAGAAAAATACAAAAAAATTTCCTCATCAATCTTCATTTTGTTAGCTCTTTCCCCAAAAGGAATTAGAAAAATAATTTTATTTGGGTCAAAAAGTGGTGTTCGTACACATGCATGGTATGGTAAAAAAATAGGGACTTTTAAAAAGTGGTTTTTATACATCCCTATCAAAATTTAATTTCTATAGTCTGGTTATTTGAATAAATTATATATTTGGAAACTAGATTGAAAATTCAAAATTTCATATATTGAATTTTTTTAAGGTTCATTGTGTAAGTGCCTCAAATTTTTAGTCCAAGTGTGAAAAATTCTAAAAATCAACAAAAATGCTTCCACTTTTTGAGCTTTTTGTGGACCCAATTTCTTGCATCAGCCCTTTATTAACCATTTCCAAGTGTATATGGTTCTTGAAATGACATTAGATGATTTGATAAGATGTAAGAAAAATTAAGGAAAAAAAGTCACTAACTTTATTTCACTCTACCAATTGCTTTATTCCCAAATCAGTGTGAAGAATCTTGATTCCCACCTTCAAAAGATGTTCACAAAAAATTTACAAAGTCAGATAAGAGACAAGCCCACCATGATGAAATTTCCTTCCTTCATGCATTTATGCACTGCACTTCGAGATTATTAGAATTTTGTAAGTAGCAATGAATTGAAAACCACCTTTTCCCATCCTAAAAAAGTTTGAAGTTTCAAACCAAAACACCTACCAACCTTTTAGAAAACAAAAAAAAAGCTTCCTTCAACTAAATTTTGTCTCTTTACGTACCCAACTAGTTGATACCTGTGTCATAGAAAAAGTACCCTTTACTTGACATGGGATTAATTCATGATTAATTGGACTTAATGATGCCTTAATCTAGTGTTGTGAGGCATTTAATGCATCCACACTAGGTCTTGGACCCTTCCAAATCGAATAACATGCTTTTAATGATGTCTTGTAAAGGTGTTGTAAAGTGTTGTAAGATTCTTTCACGCTTTTCTAGACTTAATAAACCTATTTATCCCTAATAAAAAAATTATAAAATGTGTTTAATAACATTATTACATCAATCTAGAAGGTTCTTAACTTAAACTTAATGATAAACTAGTGTTGTAATGTGTCTTGCACATTCAAATTCGTTTTTGTGCCCTCCTAGGCTATGTGGACCTCATTTTAGTGCTATAAATTGTATTTAATCACACTTTCACATTTATTTATGCACTCCATTCCCTATTTTACATTTACATCATCACTAATAGGCCCCTATTAACCCATATTGTGCATCCCGAGGCTTAAATTAATTAAACACCTAATAAGGTTGCATTTTAGACCTTATTTCCTTATTCCTTAGCATCTGAACTATCAAAATAGCCCCTATGGGACCCATTCACCACGCATGGAGAATAAACCCATCTAGGTGGGACCCATTTTCCATGTGTGACGAATGAGTCCCATTTGGCCCCATTTTGACCTTTGAGTGGGAAATAAAGTGAAATTTGAGTTTAATTTTGCTTCATGTTAGCCTATGATGAGGTATTAACGGGATAATAAGACACATGTGTGTATAAATATGTATTTTTATCCTCATTCACATATCTTATCCATCTCTTATTTCTCATCATTCATTCATCCACAAATCTTCTCTCTCAAGTCAAGCAACTTAGGGTTTTAACATTACAAGTCATTCAAGCTCAATTTTTAAGACTTTCAATGGAAAATTTTACATGTTATGTTGAATATTTTCAAGATCAATCATCATGTAAAGGTAATCCATTCCATTGCTTCATATTTCATTCCTTTCTTTCATCATTTTTTTTTAATTACCTAAACGGGGTTTGACCAAGGCAAACCCCCATGCCTTAACAATCAACATTTTTCTCTCTTCTTGTGTGTTTGTAGATTTAGGTCCTTTGGAAGTTTGGAAATAATTGAAGATCAAGTTTCAAGGTTTTTAAACTCCTCTCTTCATTCAACAAGTCAAAGAATCAACAAAAAGTCACTTTTAGACCTGAATCCAACAATTTCAGAAGCGAACACCTGTAGGAAGCAAAAGTGCAGATCTAGCTCCACATAATCAACTCCTAATTTTTTTTATTCTTGTAGGTGGAATAATTCACCACCCATGGAAAATGAGTCCCAACTATAGGCCTGATAAGTGGTTTTGTCATAATTCAACTCTCGACAGTCAAAAACCTATTTCTAAAACTTTTCATCAAAAATAGGATTGATTTGCCATGCATGGTGAATCAGTCCCAGTGGTCATTAATAGTGATTTCAAGGACATTCCAAAACCATCCAGTAATATAAATCTACCTCTAGGTGCACTTTGATAAGTATCATCAATTTTTGTTATCATTTGTTTACGTTTCTAGTTCATTCTTGCATAGCACAATGTGTTTTCAAACAAGTCTTATTTCTTAGGTTTTGCATCTTTGATCAATCAATTGTATCAAATTATTTGCACTTATATCACTACATATAGACTTAATAACATCACACACATATTAATTTGAGTGAACCTTCTAGATTTTGGGTATGGGATCTATCTCTTTCCATTAGGTGAAAGACCCTAATTAAGTAAAAGAGACAAAACATTCCTAGTCCCTAAAATCTATGTTTCATTTTAGTGAACTTTATATTTTAATCCCTTATTTTTTTAATTTTGGATTCCCTTAATCATTCTTGAGTAGTTGCATTTCATTTTTCATTAGTTAGCTTGCATTCTCGTGTTTCATTTTTGCATGAGTTAAACTGCATAATAAGTTACATTTTTGCATCTTTAATCATTGAAAAGTTCTAAATTTTCACATTTTTCATTTAGCTCTACATGATAGCACTCAGAATTCATAAAATAATTCACAAATTTTTTAAAATTTTGAAAAAAGTCCATACTGGGACTCATTCACCACCTTGGGCGATTTAGTCCCTTCTGACCCCTGAAACAACATTTTACAGAACTTAGAAATTTGTTTTTAGGCTTCTATTTGGTGCCTTAACCTATATATATTAGTTAGCTACATTTTTGTAGCATGCATTTCACTAGATCTAACATAAATTAGCTCATTTCATGCATTGTTTTATTTCACTTTTTCATTCACAACATTTCATTTTTAGAAAGTTGAATTGTGTAAATAGAAAATTAGCTTACATAAAACCTGAAAATTGCATTTCCTTTTAAGTCATTGCATTGTACTTTCTTTCCTTTTCATCATAGCATGTTTTCTTTCAAAATATGTGGCTTTGATTTCTTTAATAGTGGGCTGCATATGTACAACATTCCCTCTTATGAGTTCACTTTTGATTACCACAATGAGGACTTTAAGAAACATGATCAAACCATTGGTACAATCTGTAATCTTACATTGCCCATTGGTGTGGATGTAGTGTAGACAATCAAAACAATAATACTTGCTCTTCTCCCAATACCTCTCCTATTAGTGATGAAGGTATATTGGTGCAAGAAGTCACAAACCTTGAGGGTCTTGATTATCCACTTCCTTATTCCCCTTTGGATGATGCTAAACAACAAGAACATGAGATCATATACACATTCATAAACATCACTTTACCAAGTCTCCATGCTCATGACAATCAAACTTCCCCATCTCCTAATATTCCTCCTCAATGTAAAGAGGATAGGTTGGTGTTAGAAGATATCCCTATTACAAATCATGAAACCCTTGATCCTCCCATCCCTAATGCTCCTCCCATCTGGGAAAATCCATTTGAAAATCATAACGGTACTTCTCTTAATGCCTCTCCCACTTGTGATGAAGCTACCTTTCAAACCTCAAACTTGGATGAACACATTACAATATCTCCTAGTAGGATAGATACTATGGAACAAGAGAATGTGACCTTAGAAACAACCAACAATCAAATATAATCTTCCCCTAATCTCCCCACTATGAATAATCAAACACATTCAACCATTAATAACTCCCTTAGTGGAAATGAAGTTATTTTGGATGAACCAAACCTTAATTGTCATGAACATGTGGTTTGTTTTTCTCCTAAGAACTCTCCTTCTAGGGAGGATATTATGACCCAAGATAAAGATAATATCCCCTTCAAAGAAAATGAAAAATATCACATGTTACGAGATGTTAACAATATTCAACCTCACTACACCCTTTACCCACCCTTGCATTAACTTCATCCTTCCAATAAACCTCGCTACACACTTTACCCACCTTAGTGTTCACTTCATCCTTCCAATAAACCTCACTACACTCTCCACCCACCTCAAAGTAATGTATCGCAACAACTGAGTTATAATACCATTTCTCATACATATAATACTCGAAATAATCTACAACAACCACAACTAATGCCACCCTCTTTACCTTTACCCAGTCCACCTAGCACTCCTCATTACATCCCACACACAAAGGAGTATGATATTTTTGAACAATTGAAGAATACTCCTGCAAATATTTCCCTTTGGGATTTACTTCAAAACCCACCAAATTACAACAACATTCTTCAAACAGCCTTAAAACAAATCACAATTCCTCCTAGTACAACTCTGAATGATGTGACATCTCTCATCCACAAAAAAGAATCTTGACATTACCTTCCATAAACATGAGCTCCCTCCTTTGGAGTTGTGTAAACAACACGATGCCTTTATGATAATTTTTTGATTCAATCACAAAGGTATCAAATGCACTCTCATGGATAATGGTTTTTCCCTTAATGTGTGTAGTGTGAGTCTCCTTTATTGATTACATGTTGACAGATCACAAATAATACCTAATATTGTCTCTATTTGAGGATTTGATAATACAACAAAGAAATTGCTCTGTGTAATCACTTTTCCTATTACAGTTGGGGTGGTTACTTTGTAAACTCCTATTCATGTCATGCCCTGTGATGTTTTGTACAATATTCTTTTAGGTAGACCATGGATTCATGAGATGAATGCAGTGCATTCAACTCTTCATTGTATAATGAAATGTCTATAACAATAGTTCATTTATCCAGTTGAAGCAGATCCTGAGCCTGAAAGTTGCTTGCACCTTGAAAAAGGAGCTACAATTTCTTTGAAAGAATTGATTCCAACATCCAACATAGGGGTATGTGCAGGATCATCATGGAAAAAACAACCCCTTAAGTGGTAAAAAATTCAAAAAAATCAGAGTTATGCAACTTGATAGAAAAATTTGAATAATTTATCTATAATATTTTAAAAATATGTAAGAATAGAATCTGTAGAAAATTGAATGTAGTTTCTAAACTACTAGGTTTATTTCAAAAAAAATCTATTTGGTGAAAATTTGAAATTTCAATGCAGTAGTACTTAAATTTCAGGGAAAAAATAAGAAGTAGGTTTCTGTCTGACCACCCTAACCACAATAAAATGATAATATTTTTTTATAAGATTTTAGATATAAGTAGAGGACTCATGTCTAGATGTGATGCATATTTTTTGTAATTTTTTTCCAAGTAAATAATTAATTATGATTTTTTTATTATAACTTTTTAAAAATATAAAAACTCATATGTATGACCACCTTAACTTGGTCAAAACTTCATGAAATTCAATTTTTTTTTAATCCTATAGTATACGAAGCATAGAATGTGACACATTTTTCAGATTAAAAAAATGTGATACCATTTAAAAGCTATAGATGTTTTTCAATCAGCCTATCAATCAGGACTTTAGTCATAATTCAAATAGAAAATGAATAATAATTATTTATTAAATTCAAAGTAAAGTATAATTTATATTGGTGGAAAGCTAAGAATCTCCTTTAAAAACCCTTTACATTTTATCAATTTTGGGTAAAAAAAGTCCTTAGCCACATACCCTACACATACCCATCGTATCACCACTTTTTGGCCCATCATGATCCTGCACATACCCATAAACCTCTTGAAATTGAACACAATGATGAGGGATCACCATCTAAATTATTTGGTGACGATTGGGGATCCTTAGACTTCACACCATCATTTATGGGAAAATACATAGTCACACAAAAGAAAGGTGAGACACAATAACAACCAATCATCATGTCAACAAAAAATTTGGATAACCCTTTGAAAGTATCTGCCTCAAACACTTTAGAAAACAAAGCAAACTCCACAATAAACCTTGATGAACACAATAACGAACAACCACCTAATTCCAAAGCAATGAAGAAGATCTATGGAAAAGGTTATGAACTCATTAAACAACAAAGATATAGTGGAAAAGGATGTGGTGCTCGGGAACAAGGTATCTGCAACCCTATAGAGCTTAACACGCAAAAAATGACTCATGGTCTTGGATATTGTTGTATGATTGAGATCACCAAGCCCTCACTCAACATCAAAAACCTCACACAACACACTCCTAAATATTTATTAGTAACTAATTGTTTTGAAAATTATCCTTTACCAAACATACAACACACACCTACAACTACACCTTTGCTAAAGTCAATGTTGTCTCACAAAATGTTCATGTTTTGAATTCATTAGATTTCCTCCTATGATGAAGAAGACAAAATATCGCAATCTATAGAGTCTTGCATCGGTATGAAAACTAAGCAAGATGTATCTTTCACCCCAATCACACAACCACCTTTTCCTCTTGATTAAGAAGGTATCTTGTCAGGAATTCTCCACCATAACTTGATCACTCTCCCTCCCAGAACTTAGAAGAAATGTTATGACAAAACCTCATTTTGTGTATATCATAGAGTTCATGGAAATTCCACTAATGAATGCAATGATTTCAGTTGTAAAATCCAACATGTTATGGAGTTTGGTGTTCTTCCTTATGTGGGAGCACATAATGGACCTCTAAGTGGTATTGATTTTCACTCTACTATGCATCTCATCAACAATTTTGGCTCACCTTTGTCCTACACTCAGTGGGGGCAAGGGATTCATTAGCCTTGTCCTCGTATGTCACTTGTCATTGTCTCTTTTGACTAATTGTTAACCTTTCATGGACATATAACAACAGGCTTGAGATATGGATGACATGTCTTAAGATTGACTTACTTGTGACATACTCTCTTTCTTCATGATGCAGCTTATTGAAAACATATGACTTGGCATAGGGATTTTTGAATAAGCTTTCATTTTCTCTTCTAATTTAAAGCAATTGCTCATAGTATTAGTGTTAGAAATTCCTTTAAAGTGGGGGGCATACAATACCATAATTCATTTGCATTCTTGGTTCTTGGTGTAACCTTGTCATTTATATGATGCGTTTGTCACTTTCAGGATGACATTGGGTGTGATGTCCTTCATAAGTGTGATCTATCTTAGCATATTACATTCCTCTTGGTGGCTTGATGCGACACACTACATCCCCTAAGTTGTGAATATACTATTCTTTGATTGGTCCTCTCTTGGATACATTAGACATGATATTTCCAAAGTGATTGACTTTTCATGAACTAAATAAGACTCCTTTGAACATCCTTTACATTTTACACTTTTTTCATTTTTCATTTTTCCCTTTTTTCCACCTTGCATAACACAAATTGCATGACTGTGGTACCTTTTTCTTTTTGTTCATGAACATTTTTCTTTGTGGTTCCTTGTTAAATTTATCCATGGGTATAACTTTAATATGATTGAGCGGGAAGCCCACCTAGCAGCATGACTTTTCCCCATAGCCACTTTTGTGTTTGTGAGTGCATACCAAATAGTGTATATATCTTACCTTTTTTTGGGCTTTCTCACCCCGTAGAAAACTAGTTATGTGGCCCCTGAGTAAGTATGTTGTGGAATTCTCACACCATAGACAACTTGAAGTTTGTGGCCCCATAGTGAGTACATATTTTTCACCTCATTTTTTTCTTCTATTTTAGTTCTTGCCATTGCATGATTTTATATCTTGGGTACTTGACTTAGGATCTTGGATCCTAGGGGTTTGGCCACCTCCTTTGATCTTTTTCATTCTTTTTCATCTACATTTGTACACTTGGATGTCTCTTGAATGGCTACTTTAGTGTGAGTTTGAAGCAAGTTCATCCTCTCACTAAAGTGGGGGCTAAATGTGTTGTAGAAAAAAGTACCCTTTGCTTGACATGGGATTAATTCATGATTAATTGGACTTAATGAGACCTTAATCTAGTGTTGTGAGGCAATTTATGCATCCAAACTAGGTGTTGGACCCTTGCAAATCAAATAACATGTTTTTAACAACATCTTGTAAAGGTGTTGTAAAGTGTTGTAAGATGCTTTCACGCTTTTCTAGACTTAATAAACCTATTTATCCCTAATAAAAAATTATAAAATGTGTTTAATAATAGTATTACATCAATCTAGAAGGTTGTTAACTTAAACTTAATGATAAACTAGTGTTGCAATGTGTCTTGCACATTCACATTGGTTTTTGTCCCCTCCTAGGCTATGTGGACCTCATTTTAGTGTTGTAAAGTGTATTTAATCACACTTTCACATTTATTTTTTTGTCCCACATGTAATGCCCGCCTTGTAAACCCCAGAGAACACACACAATGATGCGAATAATTTTTTTTTTAAAACAATTAAATTAAACATGTACTAACATATAATCATAATCACATAACACATTACATAACCTTAACACACTTATTTCTCTGGGGCACGCGAGATTACGTCGCAACAACTAAACAGAAATAAAGATAAAGATTATAACATAACCATTAACTCTATAATAATCACAAACAATGTTACATCCCATAACCATGATGCGAGTATAGTAAACACCGCATAATTACATCCATGATAAATCTCTTAAAAGAGATGCAAATGATCCTAACTATTACATCATTGTTTCAATATTACATTACAATCTTTGATACTGAATTACATTGAACTTCCCAACATGGGGATTGATACAAGTATAATGAAATATGAAGTACAACAGATCATTGGTACAACTCCACTGCGGAATGCTGAGAAGACAAGACGCTGATGGGGAACCCAACGGGTGCGGAGCACGTTCCACCCAACCATGTGAATTACAAGTAACTCACCCCCTGTGCTCAGAGGTGACAAGGAAGTGAACCCGACCAAGAATGTCAACCGACTCAACAACAACATGATACATAACAAGTACAACTAAGTATGCAATGCAAAACCATCACATTCTCAAATCACATAACAAGTAAAACCAAGAAACTCAGCACGATAATATGAAGTACTATCACTTAACAATCAAGAATCAATACACAAGAATTCAAAGAAACATCATAAAGAGATAACATCCAGAGGCAGCAACACAAAGCAACAAGGGTGTCAAGTGGAGAGTGTCATCGCATAGCCCTCATGGGATTTCCTAGCCCTTCCTCCAACTGAGGTGCCGGCACCCATCTACGGATATCCTGGCCCTTCCTCCTAACTGAGGCGTCGGCACCATAGGGTAGCTAATGCGGAGCCAATAGTCTCTCGTGAAGACGAGACTATGACTATGCCGACTACGGCCTTCTCAGTCTATCACTAGTCTAAGGTAGCCCTAATGCATAGCCGAGGAATCCAAAGTTTTATTATCTTGTGTTTTTAAAGCTACCCAACCCCCTAAATCTATTGTTTAGGTTATCACTTGTTTAGCTTACTCATTCATGGGTTATCCTAAGCCCTTCCTCATCCTGAGGCGCCGGCGCCCACGAAGAGCCACTCTCCCTATGACCCCTAACATGAATCAAAACTAGGCAAGGGTTGAACTAAAACATATAAAACATAATACTCAAAAACAAGCTCATGCGAGGCATTAACCCTCTCGCGATATCTCATAACCAAAGTCTTAACAAACCGTTCAACCCTTCCTAACATAAATCATCCAGTATCAATTTCCAAAAGTATAACCAAAATAGGATAACATTTAAAGCATAAAACTCAACACAAGAATATACGAGGCAAATCCATCTCGCTATAAATCACAATCACAACGACTACAACCACGTACAACCATTCCACATAATAAAGCTCAAAAGAATGTAATACTCTAATCGCAAAGATACAAGTATAAACATCAAAGATATAAGACATGCCTCTGGAGAAGGCCAAGATTTACAATGATCCAATAAGGTTCAAAAAACACAACAGAGATCCCACATCACAAGATAAAGGTCAATAACAATAAATAGAAGACAATAACAAGATCACACAATTATCTAACTCGAGAAGACGATTCGACCAATCACGTATACAATCTCTATTTTACTCAACATAGAGTCGAAAACAAAGAACAATAAAATTATTGCCAACTTGACTAATTTTCTTTCTTTAAT
Organism: Sequoia sempervirens; assembly: GCA_007258455.2. Lineage (NCBI taxonomy): Eukaryota > Viridiplantae > Streptophyta > Pinopsida > Cupressales > Cupressaceae > Sequoia > Sequoia sempervirens. The sequence continues at coordinate 47,530 of VDFB02261095.1, read as the reverse complement.
TTCACAAAGATAATAAATTTCATCAAAACAAACAATCCACTTTTCATCTATTGCATGCACTCAGTTTCCACGACCAAATTTACCATAACTATTTTACAATAAAATAATTTTACACTATTATTTAAATTTTACCCCAAATAAGTCATACAACCTAATATTCCTTTATAAAATAAAATAAATATTTAAAAAACAAATAAGACAATATATATAAATATATATATCCCAACTGAACAGATATTAATAAAGTAATTCATCATTTGTATTTAAAAAAAGCATTTATAACAACTTAGATTTTATTATACTAAAAAATCACTTAATATTTTATTTCTAAAGATCAAATACATTTCTTTATTTCCATATTTATATATATATATATATTTTGAATAATAATTTATATATATATATATTTAAATATATATATATATATATATATATAATTATAAAAAAAAACAAACCAAAAATAATAATAATATAAATAAATATAAATATATATATTTATATTTAAAACGAATTGAAATTTAAACACGCATAATAACCCATATTTATATTTAAAACAAATGATGAAATTTAAGTTTCTTCTGTCAGTCGGTCTCAGGGCAATGGTGTAGGAAACTGATGGAAAGGATAGGACCCTCGGTGTAGTGCGCAATGCACCGATATCCTTCCTATCAAGGATGCACTATGAACCCTTGTGTCATTGTGTGATGTGGTTTCCAGTGATGTGAGTTATGTGTGTGGTTTTTGGCGTGATCTCTGCATGTTTGTTGCGTGCTTACTCTTATCTATTTAATGGCTTCCTGGAATAAGCCATATCCTTGGGGGGGAGGATGTAATACCCCCATGTTACTAATACTTGTATTATTATTTCTTACTCTTATGTGTGAGCTTGATTCTATTCTTTATGGGTGATTAGTTCACCGTCTTAGGTGTGAGGATGCCTCCCGTATTAGGGAATGTTATTTCCTTCTAGTTACTGGCTTCTAGGAGTAAGCCGATTTTAAGGGGGGGAGGATGTAATACCCCTCCTCTTACTGGTAGGATTTAGCATTTTTCAATGCGGTTGTTTGCTACTTGTGACGATGATGATATTGCTTGAGTTGGATAGTTAGACATTTGATGATGCTGTATTCCATTAGTAGACTGTTGGTGATTATGTTTATGCACTGGAAGATTTGATTATTTCATTTGACATTGTGGTTGGTTAGATGTTAGTTCATTTTCAGAATTATATTATGATGCAGTGATTTAACTAGATATGTCATGAGATGAATTGTTAGTTTAGAAATGTTATTTTATCAATTGATTATAATTGTTAGAATAGGTGTGATGAAGGACAATATGGCATCACTCGGTTGCGAGTGCCCTGTTATGTTGCGATTCCTTCTCACAATGCAGTACTTTAATTTAATGTTTCGGTTTTATATATATATGTATATATGCACATGTACACAACTTCGTTTGTATGCAGGACTGCAGGTACAAGTCTCGATTCCACCTGCTTCAGCAGGACAGGGCGAGCACCAATAACCCAACGGTTAAATGTTGATACAGAGGTGACGATGAAGTCCTCCCGTCCCATGATGTCAGATCGTCTCGTTTGTCTGGTATTGTTTATTTTCTGTAATTGTCGTCATTGTGGTTTGTGTTGTGTATGTCGTATTTTATTAATGTGAGTATTTAATAGACTGTGATTTAGTTAATTGAATGTGGATAATAATGGTCTTTTTTAATGTTGGTACGTTATTTGTTGTGGTGTATTTGATTTAAATAAAGGAGATAATTAATTGATCCACAAATCTTGTCTCTCAAGTCAACCAATTTAGGGTTTTAACATTACAAATCATTCAAGCTCAATTTTTAGACTTTCAAGGGAAGATTCTACATGTTATGTTGTATATTTTCAAGATAAATCATCATGGAAAGATAATCCATTCCATTTTTTCATATTTCATTCATTTCTTTCATCATTTTGGTTTAATTACCTAAACGGGGTTTGACTAAGGAAAACCCCCATGCCTTAACAATCAAAATTTCTATCTCTTCTTGTTTGTTTGTAGATTTAGGTCCTCTAGAAGCTTGGAAATCATTGAATATCAAATTTCAAGGTTTTTAAACTCCTCTCTTCATTCAAAAAGTCACTTTTAGACCTGAATCTGACAATTTGAGAAGCAGACACTTGTAGGAAGCAGAAGTGCAGATCTAGCTCCACAGAATCAACTACTAAATTTATTGATTCCTGTAGGTGGAATAATTCACTACCCATGGTGAATGAGTCCCATCTATAGGTCTGAAAAGTTTTTTTGTTAGAATTTAGCTTTCGACAGTCAAAAACCTATTTTTGGAACTTTTCATTAGAAACAAGACTGATTTGCCATGCATGGTGAATCAGTCCTAGTGGTCACTAATAGTTATTTCAGGGACATTCTAGAACCCTCTAGTAATATAAATCTACCTCCAATTTCACTCTAATAAGTCTCATCAATTTTTGTTATCATTTGTTTAAGTTTCTAGTTCATTCTTGCATAACACAGTGTGTTTTCTAACAAGTCTTATTTCTTATGTTTTGAATGTTTGATCAATCAATCTTATCAATTATTTGAACTTATATCACTACATTCAACCTTAATAACATCACACACATCTTAATTTGAGTGAAACCTCTAGATTTTTGGTATGGGATCTATCTCTTTCCATTAGGTGAAAGACCCTAATTGAGTAAAAGAGAAAGCATTCCTAGTCCCTAAAATCTATGTTTCAATACCCAAGTTGTTGCTATAAAGAAGAGTAATCCTTATAGATTTGGGGATTTGCAAATACAATTTACTCCCTTACTTGACACACTTCACAACATTATGACCCAAATATTGAACAAAACATGCTTACCTTACCTCATGTTCAATCTCTTGACCCTAGCAAGTCATTACCTCTAAGCTTTAGACACCATTCCTATTATGTTTATCGCCAACAAAAAGGACATGATACAAAACATTGCAAGCATCTTAAAAATCTTGGGAAAGACCTCATTGATTCCAATCATATCCAAATTGGAGGTGTAAATGACAAAGGTAATAAGTTTGTAGCTCCTCTCAACTAAAACTTGCAAATCTTTACCAATCCCATTCCCTACCATAATATTTCATTTGTTAAGGCTAGTGAAACTAAGGATGATGTGATGAATGTTGACATAGATGATGAGAATATAAGGAATAATGAATAAAGTCCTATGGATGATGATGAAAAAAGTCCTGTGGACACTAATGAACAAAATCCTATTAATACAATGATAAGAGTGATTGATATAGAGCCTCATAAACAACAAACCATAATTCCCACTAAAATTACTTTCTCTTCAAAGGAAATAATCAAACATGCACCTAATGGTCCTCTCTACATAGCCGATAGAATCAATAATAGGCCCACTCTTGGGATTTTAATTGATCTAATCTATGGAGAGAATGTGATCACAAAATAGCTCTTATATGATCATGATCTTACTCAATATAGATATGATAAACTGAAAGCATGGATTAAAATGCATGATTTTTTTTCTCGTGCTACGATGGGCTAAGTCACACTCCCTTTACAAGAAGGACCGAAGAAATTAAATGTATCATTCTCTATCATATCTAATTTAGAATAATTTCGTGTGAATTTCGGCTACAAATGGCTTAAATCCATGAAGGTGGTCCCATCTGTTGTCCATAAGTGCTTAAATTTTCTAGTTGACAATGAAATATTCACTATCAACTGTAGTGGCTTTAGAATTCCATCTTCCTGTGGAAACTTTTCCTTAGATTATTTTTTTCCTAAACTTATGGAACCTATAAGACCCCATGAAGATTTCCTCTTCCTATCCTACCAAAATTTCAAAGAAAAATGCATAGCCAGATTATCCCTTAAGAATTTTCCTCCACCCATGAATGAACTTCATCCCTTAAAGAAAAAAATAGTGAGCTTAAAGCTCTTCCAATAAACCAAGATCTATCCATGAACAATCCCTTTCCTATTTCCTATAAAATCCATAGAGGAAACCAAACAACTCCTAATCCACCTCCTAAACAAATTTATAAAGCCAAAGAGAATGTGGTTGAACAACCTTCTATGGTTTCTTTTTTTCTTCCCTCATGCATCGTATAAAAATGGCCCCTTGGAATTTTCATGGTCTTTTAGGCCTTTCTTCATTATCCTTGGTCCATTTTTCTTTGATTTAATGTTCTAATGTAGCTTGAACATTCACATTAGGTCCTTAAAATTCAAATAATGGCATCTTGTGAAGGTGTTGTAAAAAATTTCTACACTTTTCCAGACTCTATTCATTACAATTCACCTAAAAATCACCTTTTCATCACTTATCAAGTCCTATTTTGAAGTGTTGTAAAGTCTTGTAACAAGATTTCATGCTTTTCTAGGCATAATTTCACTATATACACCTTTCTTATGCTTTATTTGACCCCTTTATGCCCTTATAAGCCTTAATTAAGTGTATTTGTGAATGTAAACTCAACAAACAACATTAAATGTGACTTAATTATTGACACCCACTTTCAAGTTCAAGGTGGGACCCATTCACCATGGGTGGCGAATGAGTCCCTCTTGGATCCAAATTCAAAAAATTTCAAATTTCTTTTTTGGTTTTTATTCAAAATTACTTGATGTCGGTTTGTGATGTGGTATCAATGGGTTATTAAGGCACAAGTGTGTATATATAAGTGTTTTTACATCCATTTTAACCCCCATTCATTCACTAATCCATCCAAGCATTCAATCATCCATTCAAAGACTTTGCATCATTCAATCAAGTATCAGTAAAGCATTTTGGAGCAACCATTGGCATAACATTTTGATAGCATTTGCATGTTATTTTTTTATCATTCTATTTAATTTTGATATTTCTTTAAGAATTTGATTACCAAAGTGGGGTTTGACCAAGGCAAACCCCTATTCTCTAGCCCTCAACCATTTTTCACCACTTGCATATATATTTACAAAATTGTGTATGTAGATTTGACAAGCAATTAGGTGTTGAAGAGTGGTAAACAAGCCAACAAGGTGCTTCAAGTCAAATAAACCTTATTTCAAGCTTGGAGAAGACTTTCTATCTATTTTCTACAGAATTAACTTCATCAACCTGACATGCAGACAACCTCAGATTTGGTGTTGCAGAATTGTCCCCTGATTTCTTAGAATTTTGGGAGAGGACTGATTTGCCATCAATGGCAAGTGAGTCCCACCTTAAGGCTAGAAATCTAGATTTTGTCAGATTTTGGATCCGGACAATCAAAAACCAAATTTCAATAGTTTTCATTAGAAGCAGGACTGATTCGCCATCAATGGCGAATGAGTCCCACTAGTGATTTTCATTAATATCAGATAGTATTTAGAATATTCCAAAATCTTCATCAAACCTCTAGGTGCACTCTAAACCAATCTTCTTTTCTATTTTGCATTTGTTCATTCATAGTTCATGTTTGCATATCACATTTTTTTTCCAACATTGCATAATTCTTATATCTTGCATTCATAATCAATCAAGTAGTTCATCCAATTGCATTTAGGTCATTCGATTTAGTCTAAACAACATCATGCATTGCATAATTTGAGTGAACCTAGCTAAATATTTTGAGAAGGGTTTATCTCTCTCCTTTCAGGTGCAACATCCCAAGAGCACAAGAGTAGCCTATAAGCCCTACCCAAAAATATATGGTTCATTTTGGTGAACCTGCATATTGAGCACTCTTTCTTTCTTATTTCAATTGCATCTATCATCCTATACTTCATTTGTATCAACATTCAATTAGGGAATTGTCTTTTTTTTGCATCCTAGGGTTTCTGAACTTGCATTAGTGAAAGACTCATTTAGATTTCATTTTTGCATTGCATATCATTGAAAAAACTCAAAATCTACATCTGCATCCTTAATTGGCATCTGAAAATCATTATAATCAGTTTAAATTTTCTAAAAAACATAAAAAAAATTCATAGTCGGACTCATTCGCCACCCTGGGTGAATCAATCCACCTACACATTTCATCTCGCATTTTTTTAGGAATTCTTCTAGCATTTTCCTACATTTTTGTTCTCTATTGTTATTTCCCTATTTCAATTTCTAGAATTTTTGTTATTTGCATTTTGCAATCCTAGATTACCTTGCATTTGTATTCACCCCCTATTTTTTGGTACTTGTATGATTTTTTGGTGCCCCATTGATAATACTTCAGTGAGACAAAGTTCCAGACTCATGGCTTCCCATAATAGTACTTTCATTGTGGACCTTGAGATCTCAAGAGCTCCTACTCCTAGTATGGCCAATGGTGCATTAGGAATGGATAATACCACTTCTATTCCCTCACCTTTCCATCCAATGAATGTTGACACACAAAAAAATACCATCCCATAAGAAAAAGTCATTAGCATTCATGAGGATTTGGCACACTTACAACAAGACTTGTCCCTTGAAAACATTTCCACCATTGGCATACCAGCCATAGAAAACCTTCATCCTTTGATTGAAAGTGATGATGGCCTACAAGTTATGAAAACAATTGTTGAGATATACAATAAACATGCTCCTACTACTTTCCAATCCGTAAACATTATTGTGAGCCAAGGAGGACATCACATTCCTCCCCCTTGAACTATAGCATCCATACCAACTTATACCACTCCTCAAGTTACAACAACTATATGCAATAGGTGACTCCTTTCACTATTCCAACCAGCATTCCTAGTTCTATTGTGGCATCGCAAGTCCCCTCTACCACCTTCACCCCTCTTAGTGTCCCTTTCACTTCTCCTAACATTACCTACACCCCATCACCATTTTCTCTTCCACCTCATACCATTTACACCAATACCATCATTACAAAACTCTTTAACACCGTTCATCCATGCAACAATAACTATCAACCATTATCCAAAGTCAAAATGCTCCACCCACATATCATGTCCATAGTAACCCATTATCCTTAGAAATCTTACACACCCCGATGCCACAAGGGATTGAAATGCCTAGGTTTGAGAAATGTGGAGGTAAAGGAGACCCTATTAATCATGTCAATGCTTACAAAACCTTGTGCAGTAATTTTGTCCTTGATGATAAGTTATTCTAAGCCAAACATTTTCCTAGAAACCTAAAGGACACTGCATTAGAGTGGTTTTCAAACTTACCTAATCATTCCATCTAATCATTCAATGAAATTTTGGATGACTTTATAAGTCACTTCCAAATTCATCCGACTCCTAAAAAGACAATGGTTGATCTAATACATTGTAGACAAAATGCTGATGAAAAGTAACTGATTTCATTTCACATTATCAGTCATTGTATGCTCAAGTTGATGTCAAAATTCTGGATTCACCTATGTAGAATATTTTTATTGAAAACTTGCACACAAACCTTCAGGATAAGTTAACTATGATGAAATTTCCTTAATTTATGCATTTATGCACATCACTATGTGATTATCACAACTTGGTTTCTAGTCGTGATTCAAAGTCTAGTTCTAACTGAGCTAAGAAGTTTGAACCTAATAACTAAAACAACACACAACTCTCACAAACCAAATAAAGTATTTTTACAGTTCAATCCACCTCCTCAACTGCAAACCCAACTTGTTCAAAATCAAGTGGTATTTGTTAAAGAAATGGTGCCCTATACCTATGGGGACCTGAAGAGACAATTCACCCCCTTACTCGATACCCTCCATAATACAATGAATCAATTGATTCAACAACAAATGATCACTTTTCCTATCTTTAAACCACTTGATACCACCAATCCCTTACCACACACCTTTAAATCCAATGCTTATTATCAATTTCATCACCAAAATTTCCATGAGACCAAAGAATGTAAGTGTCTCAAACACCTAGTTCAAGATCTCATTGATTTGGGTTGTTTATCGATTGCGGAAGTCAATGATAAAGGAAATAGTTTGTTGCACCCCCTAACCAAAATTTACAAATTTTCACCAACCCCATGCCTAAACACAATATTTCATTTGTCAAGGCTAGTGAACCTTCAAACATTGATGTAATGAATGTTGATACAAATAATGAAAAACATGATATAACTCCAAATGTTACCCAAGTTAATCCTATGGATGAACTTGTGCGTACAATAGAAATTATCCCTTGCAAGGGCCCAACCATAAAATATCTTGATATCACTTTTTCTTCTAAAGATATGCTTCAAAAACTTCTTGATGGTCCTCTTTACATAGTTGGCAGAATCTATGACAAGCCCACCAATGGGATATTGATAGATCCCACTTGTGGTGAGAATGTGATCACGAAATAGTTTTTAGTATTACATGAGCTATATCAAGATGACTATAATAAACCAACTTCATGGATTAAAATAGATATTTTTTTTGCATGCCCTATGATTGGATCGATCGCACTCCCCTTACAAATAGGATCCAAAACTTTAGAGGTAACATTTTCAATCATTCGACAATGGATCAATTTCATCTACAACTAGGTCATCCTTGGCTCCGCTCGATGAAAGCGGTCCCCTCAGTTGTTCACAAATGTTTGAATTTTCCACATGGAAATGAAATATTTACCATACACCATAATGGTTTTAATCCATTATCATCTAAAGGTAATTTTTCCTTAGAAACCTTTTGGCCTCAACCTATGGAACCCATCACCCCCTGTAAAGATTTCTTTTTTTATCAAAATTTCAAATCCAAATGAATACCTGAGTTGTCTCTTCATAACATGTCCCCATCCACTTCCACTCCTCCTATCCTAGATGAAACCATGATTTAGCCTTATTCCAACATTGAAAAAACCACACAACCTCATGAACACCCAACTATAGACACTTACCGTACATAGTTTAAATGAACAAGAGAAAGTGAAACCAATCCCATCATGCCTCCCCACATTAAAAAAGTGTATAAAGCTAAAGAGAAAGTGATTGACCCATCCTCTTCAATTTCTTCCATTCTTTCCGCTTTGAAAGAAAAGGAACCTATGATGGATCAACCCGCTCTTACACCTCAACAAATTCAAAATAAAATTAAATGCAACCACAGTGCTAGGGAATGTAGGCATTGCCATTGTCTCCTTGATAGTCAGTATCGAATGGAAGAAAATAAAGAAAACCAACCTTCACCCTTGATAGAAGCAATAAATGATCACACTCTTCCTCCTAACCTACCACAAGATAGTATAGTCCAAGTATCACAACAAAATGAACCAGTCCAATAGCTGTAATTCTTGATACATCCTTAGAAATAACTCTTTGTCCTCCCATCATAATTAATCTTGATGATTATGATGACGAGGAGATTGCAAAAATAGATGAAGAAGTGCATAACAATCTAAATTATTTATTCTCATCTACCATGAGCTTAAATGATAAATCTTCTCAACCAAGTGAGGAACCTAGTACATCTCCTAGTTTGGCACTTGCAATTCTTCCTTTGGATAGTCAATTACCCTTAGAATACATTGAGCATGATTGGGAAGTAGATGACTTTCTAGATGGTTCACTTGCATTCACCTTGCTAGCATTTTTCATTTTTCCTTTATTTGATTTTTTTTGCAATTTTATGTGCATATCGTGTTCCCTTGTATCGTGTGTTTGATGTTCTCTCTTTCTTTGTACACTTCCTCTATTTGTACATCTATTATTCTATATGTTGTGCATTTTATGTTTTCCCTTTTTTTGTATTTTCCTTTTGGGGATGATGCATAGTGTTGAGATTCCCTATTCTCTTCCATGTTGACCCAATTGGTCCCTTTTCCTTTTTCTTTTTCTTTCCTTTCCCTTTTGGGGATTACACAAAGCGTTGAGATTCCCTATGTCTCTTCCATGTTGACCCAATTGGTCCATTTTCCTTTTTCTTGTGTTTTCCTTTTAGAGATGACACAAAGTGTTGAGATGCCCTATGTCTCTTCCATGTTGACCCAATCAATCCCTTTTCCTTTTTACTTTATCTTTTATTGTGCTCTTCCTTTTGGGGATGACACAAGGAATTGAAACTGAAATGTCTCCTTCATGTTAACCCAAAAGCTTTTTCTTTTCACTTGTTTTCTCCTTTTGGGAACAATGCAAGGCATTGAGACCACAATGTCTCTTCCATGTTGACCCAAAATAGACTTTGTTTTTCTTTTTGTTTTCACTCACTTTGTGTCATTCTTCTAGTTCTATGTGCTTTGGGGAATGATGATTGTTCTGAGCTCCTTAATAGAAAAAATTGCGGCAACAAACATACTGACCCCAAATCCATAGATGCCTTATGTGTTTGGCGTGTTACTTTCTGGGGAACAACTCCCTTTCTTTTGTTTTCATTTTCATGTACATGACAAAGCCTAATTTAGAAACATTTGACTTGGCATAGGGCTTTCTAAGTTGGATCTCATTTCTTTTCTTACTTTTCCTTTTTGCATTTTATTTCCTTTGCTACTTTAAAGTAATTTCTCATAGAACGGTGTGTAGAAATTCCTTTAAAGTGGGGGGCATACATTACCATAATTCATTTTCATTCTCGGTTCTTAGTGTAGGCTCGTCACTTCATACGATGTGTTTGTCACTTTGTGGATGACATTGGGAATGATGTCCATAAGTGTGATCTATCTTAGCATATGTTACATTCCTCTAGGTGGCTTGATGTGATGCACTACATCCCCTAAGTCATGAATATTTTATTCATTGATTGGTCCTCTCTTGGAGACATTAGACACAATTTTCCCTAAGTGACTAACCTTGCATGAACTTAACAAGACTCCTTTGAACATCTTTTCACATTTTGCATTTTTACATTTTTCATTTTTTCCACCTTGCATAACGCAACTTGCATGCCTATGGTACCTTACTTTTTGTTGATGAGTTCTAAGTATACAAAGTTTTTCTTGAATCATGAAGCAAAAATTGAAATTTTCTTTTATGGTGCCTTGTTAAAGTTATCAAGAGGTATAAATTTGATATGGTTGAGTGGGAAGCCTATCAAGTGACATGACTTTCCCCATAGCCACCTTTTTGTTTGTGAGTGCATACCAACTAGTGTATGTATCTTACCTTTTGGGATTTATCACCTAGTGGACCACCATGAGTTCTATCACCCTAGAGTGAGTATGCATTCTCTTTTCCAAACAATCAACTTAGATCTAATCCACAACTAGTTGGACAGATGATTGAAGCTTAATCCAATTCTCTCATTTCAACGCATGTGTTCTTTTGTTCTTATGTTTATTTTTCCATGGGATATTCATCTTGTGGGCTTGATCATCCCTCTTTATCATTGTCATTCCATCTTGCTAACATAAGTGCATTTGAACCCTCCTTGATATGTATGGCTACTTTAGTGTGAGTTTGAAGTAAGTTCATCCTCTCACTAAAGTGGGGGCTAAATGCACCATAGAAATATGGCCCCTTGGCATTTTCATGGTGTTTTAGGCTGGCCTTCATGATTCTTGGTCCATTTTACTTTTATTTAATGTTGTAATGTGGCTTAAACATTCAAATTAGGTCTTTAAAATTCAAATAATGACATCTTGTGAAGGTGTTGTGAAGTGTTGTAAGACATTTCTACACTTTTCTAGACTCTATTCATTACAATTCATCTAAAAATCACCTTTTCATCACTTAACAAGTCCTATTTTGAAGTGTTTTAAAGTCTTGTAACAAGATTTGATGCTTTTCTAGGCATAATTCCACTATTTACACCTTTCTTATACTTTATTTGACCCCTTTATGCCCTTATAAGCCTTAGTTAAGTGTATTTTTAATGTAAACCTGAAAAACAACATTAAATGTGACTTAATTTCCAACACCCACTTTCAAGTCCAAGGTGGGACCCATTCACCATGGGTGGCGAATGAGTCTCTCTTGGCTCCAAATTCAAAAAAAATCAAATTTCTTTTCGGGTATTTATTCAAAATTACTTGATATCAGCCTATGATGAGGTATCAATGGGTTACTAAAGTACAAGTGTGTACAAATAAGTTCTTTTACATCCATTTTAACCCCCATTAATTCACTAATTCATCCAAGCATTCAATCATCCATTCAAGCACTTTGCATCATTCATTCAAGCATCAATCAAGCATTTTGGAGCAGCCATTGACATAATTTCAGATTTTCTTCAACAAGGGTTTGGTAAGTTGTTAGCATTTGCATCTTATTTGTTTATCATTCTCTTTCATTCCATTATTTCATTAAGGGTTTTATTACCAAAGTGGGGTTTGACCAAGGTAAACCCCTATTCTCTAACCCTCAACCATTTTCCCCCTCTTGCATGTATATTTGCAAAATTGTGTATGTAGATTTGACAATAAATTAGGTGTTGAAGAGTGGTAAACAAGTCAAAAAGGTGTTTCAAGTCAAATAAACCTTATTTCAAACTTGGAGAATACTTTCTATTCATTTTTTGCAGAATTAACTTCGTCAACTTGACAAGCAAGCAACCTTAAATCTCGTGTTGCAAAATTAACCCCTAATTTCTCAAAATTTTGGGAGAGGAAAGATTCACCATCAATGGAGAATGAGTTCCACCTTAAGGTTGGAAATCTATATTTTGTTAGATTCCAGATCCCAACACTTAGAAACTAGTTTTCGATAGTTTTCATTAGAAGCAAGATTGATTCACCATCAATGGAAAATGAGTCCCACTAGTGATTTTCAGTAATCTCAGACAACATTCAAAATATTCTAGAATCGTCATCAAACCTCTAGGTGCACTCTGAATCAACCTTCTTCTTTTCTATTTTGCATTTTTTCATTCATAGTTCATTTTTGCATATCACATTTTGTTTTCCAATATTGTATAATTCTTAGATCTTGCATTCATAATCAATCAAGTAGTTCATCCAATTGCATTTAGGTCATTCCATTTAGTCTAAAAAGCATCATACATTGCATAATTTGATTGAACCTAGCTAGATCTTTTGAGTGGGGTTTATCTCTCTCCTTTTTGGTGAAACATCCTAAGAGCACAAGAGTAACCTATAAGCCCTACCCAAAAATCTATGGTTCACCTCACAAGAAGAAAAGGAACCTATGGTTGAAAAACCCGCTCCTACATAAACATAATTTAAAAACCTTAATAAAAGGAAAGATGAATGAAAAAAAAACATTGAAAATAAAAATCTAAACATGATAGAAGCAATAAATGATTAACCTCCTCTCTTACTAGAACAAACAGAAGTTATGTATCCAACACAACAAGGACTAGAACCCTCTATGGATATTATCATCATCCTCCTATTGTGGTTAACTTGGATGATGATGAGGAAACTGCTAAAATTGATGAGCAAGTGCATAATGAGTTGAATTTTTTATTTTCCTCTTCCATGAGCTTAGATGATAACAACCGTGTTGATCCTCCTAAACTAAGTGATGCACCACATGTTGAACCTAGTGATTCTCCTAGTACAACACTTGATGTTGTCCCTCTTGCTAATGATTTTCATTCCTTATATACTAAACAAGACCTGGAGGTGGATGACCTACTAGATGTTTGACTCACATGTGCTTTACTAGTCTTTTATCTTTAATTTTTCATTTTATTTTTCTTTCTTTTCAAATTTTTATTGCATGTGTGTAATGTGACACCTTGTGATGCTATGTTTGATGTTTCTCTCTCTACAGGCATTCCTCTATTTGTACCTTCATTCTTCCATATGTCGTATAATTTTTCCTTTCCATTGATCTTTTATCTTTCTTTTTTTTCATTTTAATTTATGTCTTTTGTTTTCCTTTTATGGATGATGCATGATATCGAGACACTCTATGTCTCTTCCATGTGGATCCAAAATATTTTTTCGTTATTTTTTTTTCACTTTTGTCTTGTGTTTTCCTTTTGGGGATGATGCAAAGGGTGAAGACATTATGTTTCTTCCTTGTTGACCCAAAAGGTTTCTCATTTTTTTTGGCTCTCTTTGTGTCATTCTTCCAATTCTATGTGTATTTGGGGAATGATGACAATTCCAAGATCTTTGATATCATTGTAACAAAGACAGATACTAACCGCAAATCCATAGATCCCTTATGTGTTTCTTAGGGAAAACCCTCTTTCCCTTTTTCCTTTTCATGTTTTGGATAATTTAAAGTAATTTCCCACACCATGGTTTTAGTGATTTCCTTAAAGTAGGGGCATACACTGGAATTATTGTGGCATAATTTCATTTACATTTTTTTCCTTTTCATGTTCCTTGATATGATTTTCTTACTTCATGCAATGTGTTTTTCCTCTTTGTGGTGACATTGGGAGTAATTTCCTTCAAGAGCTTAATCTATCTTAGCATATTATATTCCTCTTAGTGGTGATGCGATGAACTACATTCCTTAAGTTGTGAATCTTTTATCCTTTGGTTGGTCCTCTCTTGGAGACATTAGGAATGATGTCACCTAAGAATAAGGCCTCACATGAACTAAGCAAGATCCCTTCGAACATCCCTCTTTCTTGTTGCATTTTCCTTTTGTACCTTATTAAATTCTTGGAGGTATGGCTTTGATATGGTCCCTTGTGGCTCACCTAGTGAACACCTAGATTCACTAGTTTGTGTGAGTGTGAATTTTCCTTTTGCACCTTATTAAATTAATGGAGGTATGTGGTGTAGGAGCGCCATTAAACAAGTTGTTTCCATTCAAGATTTTCAAATATAGACTTTAGAATTAGGAGTTTTGTCTTAAAATAAGGTCATTAAGACCACTTGATGATGTAATTAGTAATTTTTTATAGTATTTATGGGTCTAGGTGGTAAGGTTTTCAAAATATGCAAAAAGAGTGCTAAGTATTAATTTGGAATAATATAAAGTGTGAAACACCTAAAAGAGGGAGACCAATAGTCACCTCTTTCAAATGGTAGTTGTGGAAGTTGAAGTGGTTGTTTTTTTGAGGTAAATTTATTTAAAATCCTTGAGAAACTCAAAATAGGGTTGTTGAAGTCATTTTGAAAATTGAAGATTGATTAAAAAGCTTAATTTTCTCCATTTTTTCAGTATTCTATGTTGTAACAGCAATTTGTACAGTCTGTATTGTACCTTTTTTGTTCAAATTTGTGGTGTTTCCTGTAGAGAATTGTTCCTTCTTGAATTTAAATCAAATTTGAAAGTGTCACCTTTAATTTTTGGCATTTAAACTCCATTTTTCTCAAGCCGGCTTGAAACAGGGGTTTTTGTAAGTTTGAAGGGTTCAACATGATGTAACTCCATCCCACCTACTTTAAAGCTTGTAACTTGGAGGGATGGATATTAGGCAGTAGGTTTTGGTGTGTGAATGACCAATTTTTGTGGGGGGAGATTTGGAAGTGAGAAGGGTGTGAAGCCCTAGGTTTGGAACTTTAAGATTTTCAAGTGAAATTGGAGGTTTGAGGGTGTCAAATTGAATCTTTGCATTGGGAAACATAGTTGTATGATGGATTGAGTATGTGTAGGGAATTTAAGACTTGTTTTAATAATTTTTAGGTTCTAGAGTGTTTGAGAAGTGTGAGATCCATTAAACCCTAGAGTTTCTAGGTCTGGGAAGAGGGTTTTAAGGATTGGCTATTGGGTGGTTGAATTTTTGAAGTTTGATTGAGGAATCTCAAGTTTTGGGACATCTAAATTTCTGCCCCAAAGTTTCAAGAAGTTTGAAAATTTTTAGAGAGTGGTCTCTTTGGAAAAGTGGGCTAATTTGGGCCCTAAAAGGTGTTAAAAGCCTATTTCGTAAGGATTTGTTACAAAGGAGTCTTAGGTGAATCACAAATATGTTGTTGACTATTAAAATGGGTTCTTGAAAGTGGTTCAGTTTTGGTTTGAAAGGGAGTGGTTGAGAAGAGTTATCTGATTGAGTTGACTCCCAATGCTACAAGGGAAAAGGGTGAATTTTAAGAGGTGAGATTTTTATGAATTTGTGATTTGGAATTTGTGTTTATTCAAGTTTTAGGACCTCCCCTATTGCATCAAAGTGGTATCAGAGAAAAGGTACCATATTCTTATAGAAGAAAATTGTAGATTATGAGAAAGAGTGATTGGAAGGTGAAGAGGAAAGATTGCAAAGATGCCTCCAAAAGTAAAGAACACAAAAAAGGAGATGAAAAATTTGAGAAACTTGTACATTAAAGGGTATGTGTAGGATCATCATGGAAAAAATGGGCCCTTAAGTGGCAAAAAATTCAGAAAAATCAGAGTTAGGCAACTTGACGTAAATTTTTTAATAAGTT
Organism: Sequoia sempervirens; assembly: GCA_007258455.2. Taxonomy (NCBI): domain Eukaryota; kingdom Viridiplantae; phylum Streptophyta; class Pinopsida; order Cupressales; family Cupressaceae; genus Sequoia; species Sequoia sempervirens. Next base: position 31,372 of record VDFB02261095.1, on the reverse strand, counting down.
ATCTATGTTATTTCAAAAATATGTAAGAATAGAATCTATAGCAAACTGAATCTAGTTTCTAAAATACTAGATTTTTTTTAAAAATAAATAAATTTATTTGGTAAAAATTTGAAATTTCAATGCAGTGGTACTTAAATTTTAGGGAAAAAATAAGTAGGAGTCTGTCTAACCACCCTAACCACAATAAAATGATAAAAAAATTATAATATTTTAGATATAAGTAGAGGCTCACTCCTGATGCGATGCATATTTTTTGTAATTTTTTTCAAGTAAATAATTAATTACAATTTTTTATTACAAATTTTAAAAATATAAAACTTGTATGTCGACCACCTTAACTTGGTCAAAACTTCATGAAATTCAATTTTTTTTTTTTTTAAATCCTATAGTATGCAAAGCATAGAATGCGACACATGTTTTGGATTCAAAAAATATGATATTGTTTGAAAGCTATAGATGATTTTTAATCAGTCTATCAATTAGGACTTTAGTCGTAATTTGAATAGAAAATGAATATTAATTACTTATTAAATTCAAATTAAAGCATAATTTATATCAGTGGAAAGCTAATAATATCTTTTAAAAAACTTTTTTGTTTCATCAATTTTGAGTTGAAAAAAGTCATCAGCAACATACCCATCATATTGCCGCTTTTTGGCCCATCATGATGCTACACATACCCTAAAGAGATTAGAGAACTAAAAGAGAGATTGGAAGCCTTAGAAACTAACAAGAGAAGAGAAGCAGTTGAGAGTAGTAAGTCAAAAGAACATGATCTGAAGATTTTGAGGATGTTGAAGAAGAGCTTGATCCAAAAGACCAGAGAATAGCCAAGTTGATAAAGGTTGTAAAAGGTGACAAATACAAGGTAAAAATAGATGTGAAAATTTTTGGTGGCGATTTGAATGAAGAGGAATTGTTAGATTGGATAGCTTGTTTAGATAACTATTTTGAATGTGAAGAGATTCCTGAAGAACAAAGAGTGAATATTTCTAAAACAAAGCTTAAGGGTCATGCACTTGTATGGTGGGATTATCTATAGTCAAAAAGAAGAAAACAAGGCAAGTCCAAAATTTTGGATTGGGACAAGATGGTGGCTAAGTTAAAAGGTGAGTTTCTCCCTTTAGATTATCAAGTTAAAATATTTAAGAAGTTGCAAAATTTGAGACAAAAGGAAATGGATATAAAGGCATATACTAAGGAATTTTATAGATTGAGTATGAGGTCTAATCACAATGAAAATGAAGATGAGAAAATTTCTAGGTACTTGGGTGGCTTAAGAATGAATATACAAGATGAGTTGGCTTTGAATAGCCCTAGGAATGTAGAAGAATGTTACAAGATGGCATTGAAGGTTGAAGAAAAGGTAAAGAGAAGACAAGAGAAAATAGTGAGTGGAAAAGGCAGGACCATGAGAGGAAGAGGAACATTTTCTACTCCAAGGAAAGCAACTGAAAATCAAGGAGAAGAATCAAGCAAGAGAGATGAACAAGTTGTTGATTTAAAAGGTGGATATAGAGGCACAAGAGGTAGATTTGGAGGTAGAAGAAGCTCTAACAATTTTATAGGAAGATGTTATCATTGTCAAGAATTTGGACATCTCACTTGGAAGTGAACTGAGAATGCTAGTTCATCAACAAGTGGAAGAGAAAGAAATTCTGAAAGAAGAGAACAAATAGTCCATGAAGATGAGGCTAAGAGTTCAAATTCTAATTCAATCCTTGTTGCTCCTGAAGTGGGTGAAATTTTGATGATGAAGACTCAATTCTTGAAGACTACAAAGGAAAGAGAGTTGCTTCAAAGAAGGGCCTTGTTCAAGACAACTTGTAGATGCAAGGATAAGGTATGTAGAGTCATTGTTGATTCAGCTTGCATAGATAATATTGTGTCAAATGAGATGGTAGAAAAGTTACATTTACAAATATTGCCTAGGGAGAGACCTTATAAGGTATCATGGGTAAGTCATAAGAAAAATTTGGTGGTAAATGAACAAGAAAAAGTGGAGTTTCAAATAGGTTAGTATAGAGATGAAGTCCTTTGTGACATTCTAGCAATGACTTGTTGCCACATGTTGCTAGGTCAGCCCTAGAAGTTTGATAGATCAGCTATATAGCACGGTAGGAAAAACACATACACTATAGAGAAGAGTGGGAAAAAAATATTTTTGACTCCATTAAGTGAAGGGTTAAATGAGTATGGTGAGATAATCATGCTTGGGAGAAAGGAGTATATTACTATTGGTGAAGGTAAAGGAAAGTGTGTGGATTTAGAAGACAATGCAAACCAAGTCAAGGTGCAGGAAGTAAGTAAGGGAAGTCAGGGTAAAGGGCAGACAGTGCCTAAGGAGAATATTTATAGTTGAAAAAGAAAAGTAAATGAAGTGGTGTCTTAGACTAGTAAAGGACAAAGTGAGAGTGAAGAGCCTTTGGAAAGGAAAAAAGACAGTGATAGTGTGCTAGTAGGGATAGTCAAGTGCCCAATGGAGTTGAATCAAGTAAGAATACATTCAAAAAGTGTTAGGATAGAGCTTGGTAAGAATGATGAGATGGTAAGGGTGATCCCACAATAGTGGTTTACAATTTTTGGCCAAATTGGACACTAAAATAATTTCTTTTAACTAAATCTTCACTTTTGGGCACCTATAGCAACTAAACTGTGAGGAATTTGAAGATGATGTGAACTAGAGTTTCATGAAATTTTGTTTTTAGATTCAAAATATAATTTTTTCAAAATTTTTGGAATCAAATTGCATTTCCTTTTCTATCTTCCTCGAAAACTAGTTTTTTTCATAAAACAACATTTTTAAAAAATGGCATTCACTATATAATGCATAAATTTTTTTCCATGAAGGACAAAATTATAATTATTTTGAATTTAGATTTGTAACTACAATATCTAGTGCTTCCACTTGGTTAGATAGTCTTTTATTGAATATTTTTTCTTTAATAAAGTTTTGAAGTCAAACCAAATACAATTTAGACATAGTGTAACCTTATAACGCGCAACTTTTTTTGTATGTATCAAAATTAAATTTATTTATTTTGTTGGATTAAGGATTCCAATATCTAGTGCACTCATATTTTTCAAAAAAATAAAATCATAATATTCTTTTGCAAAACAAAGAGCTTGTTTTTTGGTGAAAAACCTACATTCACAAGAAATAAAAAGTAAATATAATATTCAAATTTAATTTAATTAAAATTATACTTTTTTGTAAGCTTATAATAAGGACTACGTACTTACAAAAAACAATAAAAAATGAATTCATTTGATCCCCCAAAAAGTAAACCAAAAGTGGTCTTTTATCAACATTTTGATAGGTGTAAAGGAGACTTCGTTATAGGTATGGTTTTAAACTAGCGGGGTTCTATCCAAGGGGGCTTGGTCTAAGGTGGTTTGATCAAACCCCATTCAATTGGAATCCTTGAAATGGAACTTTTCAAGGCTTAAATCATTATATTTTCTAAAAATATGTGAATTTAGCAAAAAATAGGATCTCCTAGAAAGTGTAAACCACAATTGTGGTAGCACCTGTAAACAAGAGGACAGTGAGTCACAAGTTTGAAAGGACAGAGGACACAGAGATGAAGGTCTATAATGATGTCAAGACAATGAAAGAAAGGACATGTATTAATAATGTTGATGTGGCAAAGGTTGCTGATACAGTGAAAGAGTATTTGAAAATTGATAGTATAGAGGTGTGTGAAACTGAAAATGTATTGGAAAATAAGACAAAGGTCAGTAAGCATGATGAGACAGTAGACAAGGAAAGTACAAGCTTGATAGAGATCCTTAAATGTAATGGTACAGTGCAAAGGACAATGAAAAGGACTGGTAAATATAGAAGTATAGTGGATAGTGGTGGAGATGGAAGACAAAGAAGGGAACTAGGTAAAGTAATCATAGTTGATGAAAGGCAGAATACAAATGTAAAGAAAGTTAGAATGGCAGTGTTTGAAGTTGGAAATGTTGATAGCACCCCATAGTATATGATGAACAGTTGAAGAAAGAATCAAAAAGTGATGATGGAAAAGTTGAAGAGAAAAAGGAACTTGGCAAAGGAGATCAAAGAAGTCAAAGACATAAATAATACCAAGGATGAAATATTACATTGATCTTTCCAAGGGACTTGGAAAATCTTCAAGCTGGGGTGTATGGTGCAGGAGCACCATCAAACAAGTTGTGTCCATTAAATATTTTGAAATCTAGACTTTAGAATTAGGATTTTTGTCTTAAAATAATGCCATTAATACCACTTGATGATGTAATTGGTCATTTTTTATAGTATTTAGGAGTCTAGGTGGTAAGGTTTTCAAAATATGCAAAAAGAGTGCTAAGTATTAATTTGGAATAATATAAAGTGTGAAATGCCTCAAAGTGGGAGACCAATGGTCACCTCTTTCAAATGGTAGTTGTGGAAGTTGAAGTGGTTGTGTTTTGGAGGGAATGTATTTAAAATCCTTGAGAAACTCAAAATAGGGTTGTTGAAGTCATTTTGAAAATTGAAGATTGTTTAAAAAGGTTGATTTTCTCCAATTTTCTGTATTCTATGTTGTAATAGCAATTTGTATAGTCTGTATTGTACCTTTTTTGTTCAAATTTGTGGTTTTTCCTGTAGATAATTGTTCCTTCTTGAATTTAAATCAAATTTGAAAGTGTCACCTTTAATTTTTTGCATTTAAACTCCATTTTTCTCAAACTGGCCTGAAACAAGGGTTTTTGTAAGTTTGAAGGGTTCAACATGATGTAACTCCATCCCACCTACTTTAAAGCTTGTAACTTGGTGGGATGGATATTAGGCAGTAGGTTTTGGTGTGTGAATGGCCAATTTGTGTGGGGGGAGATCTGGAATTGAGAAGGGTGTGAAGCCCTAGGTTTGGAACTTAAAGGTTTTCAAGTGAAATTGGAGGTTTGAGGGTGTCAAATTGAATCTTTGCATTGGGAAGCAGAGTTTGATGATGGATTGAGTATGTGTAGGGAATTTAATACTTTTTTGAATAATTTTTAGGTTTTGGAGTGTTTGAGAAGTGTGAGATGCATTAAACCCTAGGGTTTACAGGCCTAAGAAGATGATTTTAAGGATTGGCTATTGGGTGGTTGAATTTTGACTTTTTATTGAGTAATTTGAGGTTTTGAGACATCTAAATTTCTACCCCAAAGTTTTAGGAAGTTTTAAAAATTTTAGAGAGTGGTCTCTTTGGAAAAATGGGCTAATTTGAGCCCTAAAAGGCGTTAAAATCCCATTTTGAAGGATTTGTTACAAAAGAGTCTTAGGTGAATCACATATATGTTGTTGAATATCAAAATGGATTCCTAAAATTGGTTAAATTTTGGTTTGAAATGGAGTGGTTGAGAAAAGTTACCCAATTGAGTTGATTCCCATTATTGTAAGGGAAAAGGGTGAATTTGAAAAGGTGGGATTTTGATGAATTTGTGATTTGGAATTTGTGTTTACTTATTGGAATGGTGTTTCATAAAGTTGTAAGACCTCCCCTATTGCATCAATATGGCTTTGATATAGTCCCCTAGGGCTCACCTAGTGAACACCTAGCTTCACTATCCCATGTGAGCATGTATTTTCTTTTTGTCCTTATCACGGTCATGGGGGTATGACTTTGATATGGGCTTCCTAGGGCTCACCTAGTTGACACCTAGCTTCACTAGCCCTTGTGATCATGTGTTTTGTTTGCACAGTGGACATTGCATTCCACTTGTAAGCCTTTTGCACAAATAGGCTAGACCCAGTCCACTATGTTGGACAACTAGTCGAAGCTTGATCTGCTACATTTTCCCTTCTCTTATTTTTTCTATCTTTGATGGTGTATGTTTGTGATCTGATTATGGCTTCATATATCATCCACATGTGTGTTCCTTTGTTCCTATGTTAGTTTTCCATAGGATCTTGATCCTAGGGGCTTGCCCACCCTCTTGATTATTTTCATCCTATCTTGCTAGCATTTTTGCATTTGAACCCCTCTTGATTGCATGGTTGGCTACTTTAGTTTGAGTTTGAAGCAAGTTCATCCTCTCACTAAAGTGGGGGCTAAATGTAGTGTAGTAAAATGCATACCCTTGAATTTTCACACTTGTTTGCGCCTGTCTTGCTTTATTTATCCCTATCTATGTCTAGATCGGTCCTATTTTGTGTCCATAAGCCCTATGAATTATATATTTTTCTAGCTAATCCCAACATTCTCCAATGAATAAATGATAATTTAATTATTTTATCTGAGTGTCCCTGATTCTTGTAGGTTAATTGAAGAAATTCTCTTGAATGCTTGCTATATATAAGATGTTCTCAAAATCATAGTAAAATCATTTATTTTAGGATGATTGTTTAGAGTATTTCCCATCATAACAATGAACAAAAGCATCAGTCATTAACTTAAAATTTGCAAAAGTTTCATCAAATTCTACTTCTCCACTCTCCTTTCCATTCTGAATTTTATTCCTAATTTCATCCATGAAGAACTTCCTCAACCTATAAATCCTATTGTTAGCCATAACTTTACCAGGTGTCAAGGATAGCTTCAAGGTTTTACCCAAGCAACAATTGACAAAATTTGGCCTTAGCAGATCAAAATATGGTAAGGACAAATTTTGTCAATTGCTACTTGGGTAAAAAATTGAAGCTATCCTCAACACCTAGCCTTGATTTTGAGGTATCTTAAATGGGACCCTTCTTGGTGTTTGTGCCCCAAGTTTCAAGACTTCAGACTAAGACACCACCTAGGGCATCTTAGTCCCCCTTGCTCCATTTTCAAATTTTAATTTTAAATTCTAGTGGGATTTAGCCTCCTTTAATTAATGAATTTATATGTCAGCTTGGTGTGATATAATTTTGGGATATTAAGCATAGATAAGTTTAAATACAAGGTTCCTTTTCTCATATATTCACCTAGCAATATAACAAGCAATCTAAGCATTCAATCATTCAATAATTCCAGAGTAGTTCTTTAAGTGTTTAGAGCCATTATCAAGATTCAAGCACCATACCAAGGGTATTCGTGCATAATGTGTATTGTTGTGCTAACATTTGTGATGTATGGTTTGTATTCAAGCAAAAAATTCATCTATATCTATCAAGTTTTACTTTGATTCAAGATCCATATCCATTGCAACCATTTCACACAAGTTTGCAGACTTTACAAGGGTTTGGTGAGTTGTAGCATTACATGTCATTCACTCACCATTTCCTTCATTATTTTATTTCATTTCAAGGTTTAATTACCAACAAGGGGTTTGACCAAGAAAAACCCCCATTCACTAACAATTCAAACAAAAATTCCTATCTTGCATATTTGTGATTGTAGATCTAGGTTAAAGACTTGAAGATAATTTGAAGTGAAAAGTTGCAAAGTTTCAAAGTTGTCATCTTCACAAAAAATCACCTACAAGCCAAATATGAAGGTTTCAGACCTTGATATCAGAGAATAAGGGAAGACTTCAAGCTTCAAGAGTACCACACTCAAAGATTTTAGAATTTCTAAATGGGACTAACACAATAGTAAAGGAATATTAGTCCTCTAGAGGGTATTTTCTATAAATTATTCTAGATCCAATTCTAACATCCGAATATTTTGCATCTGCCTCAAAAAACAATGGGACTAAGACATGATTAAGGGTGTCTTAGTCCTCCCTAGCATATTTTGGTAGCTTCTTTTCATTTTTGGAATCCTCACATCTCCACACTTTCTAGGTGCATACATCCTAACTACTTGCTGCATAATTTCATCATTTTCATCTCTCATTTAGCTTGCATTATTAGGTTTTGTGATTTGAATGCTTATTTGTCTTTTCCAAGATTTTTCTTGGTGGTGAACCTCTAAAAGCTGAAAAATCCCCCTCCTAGGTCTTCCTTATTGTGATTTGACTCACCTTGTGAGGTTGAAATTCAATCCAATTAGGACTTCTAGGGCATTATTGAATGAATGTGTGTGAAGAGTGGTATTATTTATCCCCTTTTCACCTATGTTTCAATAAAAAGTGATAATGTCAACATAAAATTTAGAAGACCCTTTGAAAGAATTCACCTCAACCACTTTAGAAAAAAATAAAAATAATTACATAACAAAATTTGATGGACTTAGTTATGATCAACCACCAAATCCAAAAGAGATGAATAATCTTTATGGAAATGTTTATGAACTTATGAAAAAAATTAGTTATAATGGAAAAGGATGTGGTGCTAACAAACAAGGTATTTGTGTCCCTATAGAGCCTAATACACAAGCAACAACTCATGGTCTTGATTATTGTCTTTTGGTATAAATCAAACCATCAAACAAACCTTCACTTAATATCAACACTCTTGCAAAAGATTCTTCTAAGCCAAATTTAGCAGTAGTGCATCCTGAATTGATAGGAACTAGTGCTTTTGATTGTTATCCTTTGAAAGAAACAATGAAATCTTCATTGAATGTAAAATTCAACATGCAAAACATTAATGATTTAATTTTGTTAGATTTTACACCCTTGTATAAAGGAGGGGACGGAATCTTGCAAACTAAACAGTCTTGTGTAAGTACGACATCTTGTAACATACTAAGAAAGAGATATCTTTGTCACAAAATAAAGGAGCATATTCTACTATTAATCAAAAAGGTATCTTGTCAAGAATCCTCCAAGATCATTTGATATCTCTCCCTCCAATAACATGAAAGAAATTTTACTACAAGAGTTAATTTTGCACATATCATAGAGTTCATGGTCATTCTACTAATGAATGTAAGGCTTTAAGTAACAAAATTCAACATCTTAAGGATCATGGTGATATTCCTTGTGTTGAGGTACCTAGTTCCTCTTTTCACTTTGGCTCATACTTATCCTGCACACTAATACATTTGACTGCAAAATACGACAAAACTGTCTGAAAAAATATGTAAAATTTGATGTGTAATTTCCAATTTTTTGAAAGTTTATCCCCGACGTTCATCAAAATGTCAGCTATTATTTTCGTTGAATGTTCGACAAAGATGAAAAATTAAAAAAAATCAAATTGTGGCCGACATAAAGAAAAGTGAGTTCACGCTTGATTTATTGCGATAGTGTTTTGATCTACTTGAGACAGTTTGTGGAGAACTAAGGATAATTTTCTTGGGAAAAATTAGAAAAAATTCAAGAAGATATCACCAAGTTGAGGGTAGTCATTTTCTTTTTGCAGAATTCAGTTGTGAAGTCAGATTTGTAGTTCCAGGTTTGAAAATCATATTTTAAAGCAACATCTCATCAGATTTCATTTTTAGAGGTTAAGGGTTTTGAGAATTTCATGTCTAGATTTTTTTGTGTGGAATCACCATAGGATCACAATGGAGGAACATATTCTTGTGATTGTAATTATGTGATCCATAACTATATTGGTCATGTGGCACAGTTGTGCTATAACAAATACAGGATGCATTCATGTGTGACCCAAGTTTAATGTGGCTATGTTGTGATAGAAATGGAGGCACTCATATAATGTAGGTGTTAATCATCATTGGGTGCATTCAGGTTGTCTCAAGTTTAACAGGATAGGATGTAATTATAGCATGATCGAAGAGTGATTACCTCTTGCTGCAATAAAGAGCCTATAACTCTGGTTGATATGCAGAGTGGTTGTGTTATATCAATTATGTAGTGCATTCAAGCACAACCCATGTTTAATGGGCTATTCTAAAGAGTGATCAAGATTTTCTAAACCTTATGAATGTTACTTGACATATATTTGCATAATCTGAAATTCCTTCAGAGGCTTTTGAAGTATCAATGTATCCTATATAGGGTTTAGAATGATTTCTTTTAATTAAAAAAATAAATAAATGATATATTTCCCTGTAATTAGATAATGTAGAGATCTCCTAAATCTGCCCCAACACACTATCCTCTTTGGCACTGTATTCATTACTCCAGCTACTAGGTTTTTGCATGTGACATCTTTAATATCTTCATGTCCGTGGCTTTTAAATAGATCTCAGTCTTTGCTTTAATCCTTTTCATGGTAACCCTTGAGTTCCATAATCCACCTTCAATCTCTTCTAAGAATGATGTCTTAAGCTAGACTACATAGTATGCATATAAAGCAAGTCCTTCATACCTGCCATTGTTCCAAACCACCACTCACTACCTTGCTTAAAATGTTTCCTCCATAAGCACAATAGCATGCTTTAAAATCATGGTTGCCAGTGATTGACCATTAAGCTCACCACTTTCATCATGAAGATACAATGAGATTTCTTCAAACTCAAGGTATTATGGAAGATAACATTATGAATTGTTTGTTGTGTACGATTTTATTTTCTTGCACATTTACTACTTTGCTAACTTCCTTTAAGACTGGGTATTGCACCCTCAGCTGCAATCTCAAACAGCTCACTCACTATCACTTGAAGATTCCTTTCATAAGCATCCTTCTATAAAATCAAACTATGCCCTATAGACTGCCTACTTACTACAGGGGACTTATTGTTTCATGGTATTGTAGTTCTTAAGATCCTTCAACTTTATTGACACTACTTCATAGTCCACAAGGTATTATTCACTATTTTCCCATCTTTGGTGAGTCTCAAAACACTGCTCAAACATGCAATCCACTACCTCCATTATACAATATTAATGGGTAAGAAGAAACATTGAACCTATGATTACCACTGTTACTTCATTTGGACAGTCATTCCCTGATTGCATTTGCCTTATCTAACACTACCAAAAGCATTTGAAAAACCCTTAAGGTCAGCAAGGGGGTAAGGAAACTCACTGTTAAAATCTCCACTTTACTATGCAAGGTTTGAGCTTTATTATCTTGTCACTGCTTAGCCTGTTTTTGACTGTCACATCTCAAGTGACTGTCATTCTTCTTACCATAGATTGAATTTACAAATGTTAGTAAGCTACATAGTGTGCTTGTTATTGGCTACAATCTTTAGATTGCAAGATTTTGTTATTACATACATTGTCTCAATCTTTCTGGTATTGCAACCTCACTAATCTGCTATAGTTATTGTTTATGTTTCTACGGAGGCCTAGGGTTTGTACCCTAATCATGCTCTTACCAATGCTTATATTGTTTTTTATTAGGGCTCTCTCAATGTTGAGGGCCCTAGGGATAAGCTCATTATAAGAAGTGACACATTGCATCTTTAACTAAAAGGATAAATCCGTATTGACATTAGCAATGATGATTCTGACTCGTTGCTCCTTTTGAAGATCTTAATAGTCAAGCTTGGCAAGGAAAAATCATGTCACATAATATTAGTCCATAACAAAATGAAGAGACACTTGATAGATTGTGGGCTAGATTGAAAAGAAAGGGTGATGGGAAATGTTATTGTCCTTGCAATAATTGCAAAGTCTTAAAGACAAGATGACTTTTAATCACAACAGCTAAGAAACATTGTAGGCAGCATGGTCACGTTGAAGGGGGGCATGATTATCATCCATTGGTAAGTGTTCATTATATGTGTTTATATTGATTGAATTTGTAAATGTTTATATTGTTTTAACATTTTATATATATATATATATATAATCACTTGATCATGATCATGGTTTATTTGTGTCTATCATTATTATAAAGGTGGGGCACCCTAGGTAGATGATATGGATTATCACGTACCGGAATGTGGTTTTGCAAGTGGATGAACATGGAGCTATGAATATCGAAGATGAAGTTAATGATCCTATAGAAGAAGATGATCATGTGCCAGAAAACATAGTTGAAGATGATGGTACGAATACATTGATCCATGACACATTTAGTGGCAGAGCTGATCATGATGATCAAGATGACTTTGATGACGTTCATGATTTACCTGTACTTGAGAAGGCATACGAGCCCTTTATGAAGGCTCTCAAACAACTCTTCTATTGCTGTATTGTTGATGTTGAACTTTAAGGTTATGAATGTTTATCAAACATAGCAATCTCATGGATGTTAAGGTATGTCATAAATGTCATCTTTTTTCATCTATTTTAATTGTCGCTAGTTCATCACTAGTAAATAAAGGATGAAATATGTACCATTAATATTCTTTATATGAACAAATTATTTTTTGTTGTAGATTGATTGGTGAATTTTTGTTACCACCATCAAATATTTTACCTCGCTCATACCGAGATTTATGTGCCATTATGAAAGATATCAGAATGGAGTATCAAGCATAGATGCATGTCCCAATGATCATATTGTATATCATAAACAATAGGAATTTGCAACAGAATGCCCAGAATGTCATATCAGTAGATATCCAACTAATCAAGTAATAAAAAAGGTGCCTCGCAAGGTTCTTCGTTATATTCCCATTATTCCACGTATGCAACGATTATTTAGGTGCGAAAGCTTAGCGCAATTGATGGATTACCATGCACGGAATAGAAGTGGAGATGACATTCTTCGAATGCCCGCAGATGGTCTACATTTAGGACATGGAGGAAAATGGCCACACTTTAAAGAAGAACCTTGTAATCTCAGGCTTCATTGGGAGTGGACTGTCAATCCATTTGGAGAGCTGAGATCTATTTACTAATGTGGCCTGTTTTGTTATCAACAATAACATTCCTCCATGGATGTCAATAAAGAGGGAGCACATAATGTTGTCAATGATTATTCTAGTATTTGTTTACATCAATTTTTTTAACGTAGTAGCATCTCATTTGTCTTATTTGTTGCATAATGACTTATATTTTTTTCATTCAATAGTCATGTAAATTAATTTATATATATTGCAGTAAAATGGTTATAATAATTATGTAATGTTTATGTTCATTCAACTAGGTAAGTACTAGGTGAAAGATATGAATGTATATATCGAGCCTCTTATCGATGAGTTACTAAAGTTATGGAATGGCGTCACTATGTATGACGTCTCTAGACCAATAGGACAAAGACAATTTCAATTCTATGCAATGCTTGTATGGACAATTCATGATGCCCCAGGGCTAACACATTTTTGTGGTATGTTATAACGTTCAACTGCACTTTAACAATATTTAATTTGATGAAGTAGATATCATGAATGTTTTTAAAATAATCTATTCATTATATATAATCATAAAAATTGATATATTTAATCCAATTATATATCATCTTGCAGGTCTTCAAACAAAGGGAAAATTTGTATGTCCAATTTGTGGTCCAAAGATGAAATCTCGTCGTTCAACAAGTTTAGAAAAGCAGGTGTTTGATGAGTATAGGCACTTCCTCCATAGAAATCATAAGTATTGAACTACTGAAAAATATCTTTTCAATGGGAAAGAGGAGACTACACCAAAACCACGAAGAATGTCACCTCACCTATGGAAGTTGGAATATAATAGAATTAATCATCAAGGTTATACATCAAATCAAATTGTTTATCTATCATATATGATATGTTTTGAATTTATATTTTTATATTGTGTTGTGTTTACTCATATTGTAATTGACAATGATTGTCGTTGTTAATTTGTTTAACTTATATGCTTCATGAAGGTCATCAAGGCATTAATGGCCGGCTTCCACAGGGACTTAAAAGTTATCCCAGACAATTTAGTAGGTTGCCCTACTATGAGCAGTTACAAATTGTGCATTTGTTTGATACAATGCATATTGGAAAGAATATAACAGAAACGTTATGGAAAATATTGGATGGAAGTCATGACAAAGAAAAAAATTGTAAAATTTGTAGTGACATTCGTGAAGCCAATCATACAATGAAAATGTCATTGACCAATGTTGATGGAGACCTTCAAATTAATATAAGTGCCTTGGTTATTAATAACAGAGCAAAGAAAGCAATAAGCATAAAATTAGTTGCTACAAAATTTTGATTCTACTGTGATTTGCTGCGAACATAAACAATATAATAACAAAGAAAGGTGAATTTGGGTCAAAGATGAAAACGCATGATTGGCATACCTTCATTAAGGTAATTATTCTGGTATATTATATACACTTGTCTAATGCATGTACTTTTCAGTGTATTGTGTTTACTACTTTTGGAAAAATAATGAAAAGATCATTTTATAATTGTTGCAGTACGTTCTACCTCTATCTCTCCCAGACAACTTTGACAACAATGTGAAGCAAGTTATATATGATCTTGGAAAATACATGAGGTAAGTAGCTAGATTTGTTCAATTCGCTGTATACATCTTATAATTGCCATTTGTTTTACTTGTTATGTAATATATTGTATATTTTTGTTAAATATCGTTAATATATTTGTGCCTTGAATCACTTGTAGATGGCTATCATCTAAAGAAATCCATAAAGAAGATATAAACTATTGGAAGAGAAAAATTCCTTGTCTAATGTGTGAAATGCAAAAGTGTCTACCTTCAACATTTTTCAATGCACAAGAACACTACCTCATACACCAAGTTGAGGAGATTGAATTGTGTGGACCTGTACACACAAGGTCAATGTGGATGGTTGAGAGGCACTTGAAATTTTTGAAGGCTTTGGTTAGACAAAGAGCACAACCTGAGGGTTCTATGGTGGAGGGATAAATGGTATACTAGACCATGGTGTACATTAGTGAATATCTTCCTAAGTTTGTAGCAAAGATCCATTTAGATCACATTTGGGATCCCAACTCCATTAACAAATTCAAAGGGGAGTACCTGTTGGGGAAAGGTAGATCGAGGAAAGTGAGAGGTAATTATAAAATAGTCATGGAGATTAATTAGAATGCATTTTACATATGGTTTTTATGTATATTGTACTTATTTAATTTTTAATCTTCAATATACATCAATTATAAATTAAGGTCGTGTACTATGGTATTTAACTAATTATACGTCGTTTGTGAATTTCAATTTATTTTGGTACAACGGCCTATATGGGATGCACTACATTTGTACGTGAACAATCTTGATTGATGATGGTATGGATCAATGATGTCAAATAACTGGCCTATTACTAACATGGGAAGGTGGCTTCGCTGGTTAAAGAAGCTCATCGTGAATGGAGATTCCAATGTTACAATAAAGGAAATTGATTTTAGCATATGGTTTAAGAGATAAACGTGCACGATAAATATATTAATCACCCATATTATTTTAATTATCAAGCATATTGATGTATATATATCTTGAGATTGTTTTCTTTGCATACATTCGGCCAAGAATAAATATGTTTATCAACTGACGATATTGCAATAAGTTTTACATGTTTGACATATTGTAGGTGAAACACCACAAGGCTATGTGGTGTAATGGTTGTAAATTTCGAATCAAAATGTTGGATGACATGAAGAAAACTTGTGATTCTGGTATAACTGCAGTCTTTCAGGTGACTAATGTTTCATCTAGAAGCGACATACATCCAGAAGTCTCAGAAAATCGATACTATGGGATTTTGGATGATATAATTAAGTGTGACTTTAAGTCCAAATTAATTTTGTTCGTCGTCCTATGGTACAAGCTACAATTGAATGAAAATGATCCCGAGAGAACTGCTATTGAACATGATAATGGATTTACTATGGTTAATTAAGGTTGATTGAGCGAAGCCAGAATGAGCCCTATGTTCTTCCAAGCAATGAGCGGTATTTTTCTCAAGAGGTTCCAGTAAACTAGGTTGGTCATTTGTTGTTAGACATGATCCAAGAGGAAGGCCGATAAAGTATAATGCGATGGAAGAAGAAGATACCAAATAACTAGAAGATGATGTAGATGATGATCAGGATCGACGGTTAGTTGATGATGTCCCTAATGAAGATGTCGAAGAGGAGGAACTAGATGATGATGATGTAGGAGTTAATGTTCATGAAGATGACATCTGTGTGGATGATGACATTATCAAAATTGATATTCATGACGATGATGATGATATGACCAATCCTTACAATGTTGAATCTGGATCGGATGATACAGACAAAGAGTTGGATGGAGAAGAAGATCAATGACATTGAAATGTATAAGTTACTTCATTATATTATCTATTTGATATTAATTTCTTGATAAAATTATATTTGACTTATGTGGTTACATAATTAATTCATGATGTTTTTAATTTTTATGCCATTACATAATTAATTTAATGATGTACTTTTTAATGTTTGAAAGGTCAAAAAATTAAAACATTTCAATAGTGATGTTAATAACCTTGAAATTAGTGTGTTTTATGTTTCATGTGATCATAAAAGATTAAAAATTCAGTTGTACAGGTGGTTGTTCAGTAGTTGACGTGTATGTTGGTTCTTTTACAATGTAACTAGGTTTGTTTTCTAATCTACCTATGGAATTGCCACCTAATCGGTTTAAGGACTTCACTAACCGACGAGATTTAAAAGCCCTACACTTCGGCTCTTAAGACCCTGAGGTGATCCCTTAATGCTTACAACCTCTCGCATTCATTATTATAAACAACATTAACAATAGCAAAATGATCCGCCTTTAATAGCTCAACACGATAAGATAATATCAACTAGAATTACTGCTCTCATAGACAATATCAACTATCTAGAGCGTGAGATATCTAAACACAATCCATTGTATAAGATAGTCAATGATTTGCAATTTGTAGTAAGCTCTAGGCAAAGACAAACAAATACTGAACTACACGAATAATTACAACTTAGATCAGTGCCATATATCCATTGCAGGAGTCAAATTCATAAGCATCTACAGGTTTATAACATATTTAATACATCACATATAAGATCCCTGACAATATTGCATTACAATTTCATCAGTATGCATTCTAACCCATGACTACTTATCAAATCCTTATACAACACATATCCACCTGTAATCCCATTCAAGTATTTTGATTAATTCCTTGAATTAAAGCTAAAATAGAATCATACACACCACAACAGTGAGATGGATAAAACAACCCTTAGTTATTTCATTCAAAGTTCAGATATGCATGTACAATGGAGAGACATGAGCTCGAATTTTCATTTCAACTCAAATGCTAGTACTGTTATACAACATTAAATCTCTATGAACTCAAAACTTGTTACATAATGACTCAAAACTTAAATTGCATTTCTCTAAAACCATCGGACTTTACAATTCGCTCTGCAACTTCACCTAGACTCGAGAAAATTTATCTAACTTGCTAACCCGTACTTCTGGCCTTGAAATCCTTCTTATAGAAAATGAAGGAGAAAACAAGCACCAGGCCAAAAAGTACACCTGTCACCAGTCAATTGGAGCACCTGGTGATATTCCAAAATTTGTTACAATAGCCACCACCTTGAAAAATATTCTTATTCAAAAATCGTTACAACATCAATCATCCTGGAGCATATTCTCGTTCATCATGTCGGTGGAGGAAGGTTGATGCAATAACAAAAAACCATGCGAAATACATGCCAAGAAAGTCATCCATACAAAACTAAAAACATTGTAACCGCAACATCTGATTTGCCACCTATTGATAGCCCACTCTTTTTACTCATCATCATTCAAATACTTAGCCACCCACCTCTGGTATTCTTCATCACTTGGCCAGTCAAAATCAATCACCTCTTTTACCTTTCTACTATAAGGCAAATACTTTATTGCTACCTGATTAGCATATCTTTCAAAAGATTCCAAAAATGAGCCGGTACCAATAATCTTATCCATACAATTTAACAACAAATCATAATTTGAGTCATCACAATATTTTTTAATTTGATTATTGATGACTCTACTTGCTTGATCCTGCCAGTGTTGGAGTGTTCTGATTTCCCCCTGCTCATCAGTTATATCAGGTAACAGTGTGTTACCCCAATAATTGAAGTTCTTTACCAACTCCCTAATCTTCCTACTTAGATCATCTGGTAAGGTCTAAAATTTTTGCAATGATTCAACTAATATATAAGTAGGCTTCAATGATTGGGGCCTGTTATTTGAATCAAACCTTGAGGCTTTAGTCATAACATCTAGATTATTTTCCCTAGGGATCCAATTTTGAATTATTGGAATCACTATCTCCTTATCCCTATCAATATTATTTATTGCTTCAGATAGCAAAGAATACAAAGAATGTATAGAGGGTAGTTTATTATCCACCTTTTCATTTAAATGCTCCAAAACAAGAGTAACAATTTTGTTTTATTTTGAAAGAAAACCCTCCTCTTTTACCCTTAGTGATTGCTGTAATTGATCAATTTTCTGCATGACCTGCCTCTTTGTTCGATCAACAGAGCACTCTATTTGTTCATCGACTTGTTCTAGAGGAGGGGTAAGAGCAGGATTTTGAATGGAAGACCCTGGTGTAGAAACATTTGGAGAAGCAGGAGGCATTGACCTTGTTGTGGGAGGTGATGTGCTGGTTCATGGAGCATTGGATGTTTCCCCAGTATGTCTATACTTGAACCTTTCTACTTCAGTTTGCAGCTCAACATTCCTCTGTTGCATTTTACTATATTCTTCAACTAAAATGTTATACTTCTCCGTTAGGCTCTTTCTTTCAGCCTCCTCCCTTTCAGCAGTCTTTTGGGCCAACTTAGCCACATTCATAGTTAAACTAGTGGCTTCAGTTGTTGTAGTCTCTAAAGCCCTCTTTATTATTAATCCTCCTTTTAAATTTGGATTAATAATGCTTAATGTCTGCTTTCTTTTCCTTGTGGAGCCATCACGCCCAAATTTTCGTCTCTATATTTCCTTCATCACAGAAGTTTTGTAATGCTGCTTTAACTTCTTCTTTAGAATCTTGAAAAGGATTCTTGGACTTCATAATGGCACTAAAAGCCACAACATTTGTGATGTCCCATTCAGGAAAAATCAAAACACCAACTTGATTCACTAGTTGTCTTCCTTCTTCAAGAGTGATGTTTTGAACTCTTCCATTAGTTCAACTTTCACTTCTTCATCATTCTCCTAATCTGACCTGTCAGGCCTTAGTTCTCTTCTCTCCTTGCATTTATTTTTATATTCCTCAAATTTCATCCTCCATGCCAATTGCAAGAATAGAAGAGTATTTACAAATGCATTGTCATCTAAGAACTCCCTGCAAGCCTCCATTCTTGCATTCTGCACACTCTTACCCTTCATATCCAAATCGGATAGAGCCAATTCAACTAACCTAGGAGGGGACGACATACCAACCTGTATGTCTTGATTAGTAACAATAATTTCATTTGTGAGATCGCCGTGCACGGACGTATTTTTCCTCTTGTGGGCTTGGCTCGTGGTGGTGATGGGGAATCGCCAGGTGGAAGATTTTAATTCAATGATTTTGGATGTTCTAGGTACTTTGAATGTGGGTCCGGGTTGTGAAGGCGCCTTCATTATTTTCTTCCCTTTTCTATCTACTTCTTCCTCATCACTGCCAGTATCCCTTTTCCTCCTATAGATGGGCCACCTTTCTGTAGGCTGACATACTGGCCTTGTTTCAATTGGCATATCACTTTGTCCTTGCATATCCAGAATTAGCCTTAAATTTATCTTTTTGGTTGTCAAGGTGTCCATTATCTCCTTGAAATTCTTCATTAAAAATTCAATTCTCTTTTGGTATGGAGTGAATTCCATCAATGGATCATACGTCGAATCCATTTCATGCACAATATCCAGTAGCTTATTATAAGCTATCCACTTTTTCTTGTTCAATTCCTGTCTATTTAAATTAAATTCATTCCTGATCAGGTCCTCAGGGAAATTGAACTCATGTGCAAATTTTCCACCTTTTATTCTTTGTCTGAAAAGAGCAAAGAAACCTTCAGGATCATGTTGTCGGCTTGGACCAAATCTCATATGGTAATCAACAAAGATTTTTTCAAAATGTGTCCAGCCTCCCTTTGAAAATGTAAAGTCATACACTACTATATAATCAGGGAATAATGTTCCCTTCCCCTTTCCAGTTAGGTTATCTTCATGAATACACCCCATCTGCCACATAACTTTTGCAAACCCTAGTCTTGGTGGCACATTGTATGGCAGTATGTGAGGGGTTCATTGAAATCCATATATTCTCAGGACAGTGCTGACTGGATATGGGATAATGTCACCCCAGTTAAGTAAAACCCTCAATTCTGGTTTCCTCTCCTTCGGCCGAAGGAAATCATGCAGTTCCTGAGGGATCCTAGGTACATTTACCATCAATCTAGTCCTCAATATTGCAGCAAAATAATTATGAAATTGCACATAACTGGTGCTTTCCTTATTACAGGACAAATCTGCATCCCATATCTGTACTGGCAATCTTTCTCCATTAACTAATTGTCTTAAGTTCATATTCTTAGCAAAGAAATCAGCATTCCTAAACAAGAACATATGCATCAACATGGAATACCAAAATAATTGAGTACCAGTATCACCATTCTGCAGCTTCGACAGTCCTTCATGTATCCTCTCCACCAAAAAAGAAGCGAAGTCATATATTCTGAGAGAAGTTAAGTTGTTGTATTTGTACCCCCATGAACATGTATGTAATCAACATTACTGCACTAAGGCTGAAACCCAAAATATGACATAGTGAATAGAAAGTATCCAGGAAAGGATTTCCAAAACAATTCAATCTAAAGGGTTCCTAGTCACTAGGGCTAATGTGAAATTGTGAACCCCCTGCCTTAACCAGATGAGGTGGAAGCAGCTTAACCCCAAAAAGAGATTTCAATTTTGTATACTCCTCCTTCATTTCTTCAAGATTAATAGGAACCAAGTCATTGCTTGGCTCACTCAAATCAAAAAGTCGTTGGATAACATCTCACGTTAATTTCAATGAACTCCTCCATCGTATCTCGATTGGATGTGATAGGGTCATAGCTTTTGGCCACTGCTCTAAGTAAGTCCACATCAAGGAACACATTTGGAACAACCAGCTTTCCCATGTCATACATCCATCCATTTGAAAAAGGATGAGGCAAATTCCTCTGTCCATACCATAATTTGAACATTTCTAAGCCTGTGAGTGGAACCCTAGCATCAACAATGTTGGAATTATTACACACCAACCCCTCCCCTAGGATTTTCCCTCACATCAACACCAAACCTTTCCTTCTCTCATTTGTTGATAATGAAAATTGATCTAGGAAATCATCGTACAAGTTTCTTTTCAAATACTCAATGTGGCCAGAGTGCTGCTTGGTTGGCACCATTTTAGATAAACTAGGGCCTCACTACAATGTTACACTTGAAGTGGCTATGACTAAGCAGAGATAGGAAGTGCAAGGAGTAAAAATGCATAATTCCTCACAATTTATGATTAGAAACAATAGCCCTAACAAAGATTTTAATGAACTTCGATTGATAAACACCATGGACCCCCTTTTCCCAAATTTGAGTCTTGAGAATAGTAGGAAACAAAGAAAATTAACTCGGGTTTTTCACAAACTCTAATTGCGGCGTGAAATTTGTTCTGATTTTCGACTTTGGCTCTAAAGCTGTTTTCACAAAATGCTTGGATGCTTTGTGATGCAAATGAAGACGGAAGTAAATTGATTTTATGTTGATCCAAATTCTGCGGTGGATGTCTCATCGCCATTAAAAGCTCACTTTCGGGCCGCGCGAGGCGGCTCAACCATAATTTTATACATGTTTAAATTTATTTTATTGATCCTACAGTTTGATCAAATCATCGACGACCATCTTCAAAACAGGCTGACATAATAGCCAACACAACAATAAAGGGTCCCACTATGTCATACGTCGCGAAGGAATGCCACGTGGCGGTTGCCCACGATATCACAATCCTTTGATTTATCATCGCGGGATGGCGGGCACCGTCGATCTTCTTACCATAAAGCCTACTTCAAAAATGGTCGCCGTCCTTTCCTTTAACTGTCGAGCAGCTTTTCCCTTAAAATCATAACATCTGCATTGAAATAAAACATGTGCATCTTACAAGCGCATTAGTAATCCACCCCGTAATACATTTAAAACCGGCGAACGCTTTCTTCACTCCTTAGGCTTCATTGCATGAGACACGTGGTAGGCACCCGCGACATCGTGATCCCAAAATTTCTAATCGCGAGATGGCGGGCACCGTCAATATTCAAGAGATAGCTCATCAATGGTCATGCAGATTTCATCCTTTATGAAGGGCACGTGGCACTCGCCCATGATATCGTGATCCTTGTAATCGTTGATCGCGGGGATGGCAGTGCAGTTGATCTCGTTCCTTTAACACAGTCGCCAGCCATGTCGTTAACCTTCGAGCAGCTTTTCCAGCGAGATTATAACATATCCATGGATTTAGAACATGTGCGTCTCGAGAACACTTTAGTAATCCGCCCCTTAATACATTTAAAGCCAGCTAGTGTTTCCTTTACTCTTTAGGCTTCATCGGATGAGACACGTGGCACCTGCTTGTGATTTCGCAATCAACCCAAGCACCATTGCGGGATGGCGGGGAATGACTCAAATCAAATGGTAGTTGGTCAGCGATAGCTCAAATTTGATCCCCCGGATAGGACACGTGGCACCCACCAGTGATTTCACGATCCTTGAATTTCCGATCACGAGATGGCGGGTACCGTTGATATCTACAGGAAATAGATCAACGACAGCACTAAATCAACCCTTGAGCTCCCCCGGATAGGACACATGGCGCCCACCTGTGATTTCGCGATCCTTGAATTCACGATCACGGGATGGCGGGCACCCGTTGATATTCTGGGGAAATAGATCCAGCGGCGGCACTAAATCAAACCTTGCAAAATAAAACATTCATTAAAAGGAGAAGTAGCTTGCATTACTAGGTGGGCGACAAATAAAACAAAAGGCTGCAAAGGCGGTAGTTCACAACTAAAAGTTATTAAATAGTTATGTTTAAAAAGAGTTAGAAACAAAATTATTGATGGTGAGACTCTTGTGTAAGAGAAGAACAAATGATTAAGTTAAGGATTGTATTTGTTGTTATAACTTTGGTATATATTAAATTATATTTTAGATGGTATATATGTTACATATATATTGTATATTTATAATATTATAATGATGTTAAAATTATATATTAGATATTATATATGTTACATATGTATTATATAGTGTATATATTATAATATGTTGTTAAATTAATAATATAATATATTAAAAATATATTATTTATTTGAATTTGTTATTAGATTATTTTATATATTTGAATTTAATACAATGGAAAATATAAAAATAGACAAGCTAAGTTAAATGATTTATATTAGTAACATAGGAGACAAATTAAGAGAAAATATGTTATTCAAAATTATAAAAAATAAAACAATATGCTACTTATAACACTATTTTTTTATGAAGTGACTATTTTAATTTCAAATAAAAACATAAATTTTAATTTATTTTAAAATATAAAAATCTAATTAAAATGTGGTAATTTGTTTTTTAGAGTTTAGACTTAGATTTCTATTTTTCCTATTTTTATTATTTTGATCTTGCGTAGCATTATGCATAATTCATTTGATTACATAGGAGATAATATTTTTTAATTTTGATTAATAAAAAGGTAAGTATTAAAAGATTGAATAAATTAAAATCATAATAAAAGATTGATTCAAGAAAATTATTAAATTAAGAGTGTTATATTAATAATTCAAAATATAAAGATAATAAAAAAATTAAAAGGTTGAGGAATTTTTAAACTTAATTATTATAGTGGATGTCTTAAACAGTATTCTTTTGGAAATATCAAAACTAAGAATGAAACCAACATAAAATTTTAATAAAATATGTTTCAATAAAATGATGTGTACACTAAGTTCAAAAACATTTATGTTGCTAGTCAAATATGTGGGGAAAAGCGAAAACTAGAGATAAAATATATACTATCTATAGCAACAATTTTTTTTGGGGGCTAGAAATTTACTCGAAAATTATAGGTTGAATGGTAAGGCTAACAATTTTTATTGTGGTTTGTATTTTTCTTCTGTGCTTTGTTTGTGCTAGGCTATTGCCCATATGTCTTTCACTCTCTTTGTTTATACTTGTGTTTCTCCTTTTAGTTGTTTAGTTGTTTTGTGGGTTGAGGTGTCTATGCTTTTTCTAAACAAAACCATTTAAAATTAAATTATATCAGTAGTCAAATGTTATGCAAAAAATAAATAAATAAATAAATAAAAAGTCTTACTTTGTAAAATTGGAAAACCTAATTATTATAATGATGAGTTTGTTTATATTAAAAGAAAGGTAAAGATCACATGAATTATTCACACTTAAAAATTGGAAAACATCCTATATAGCCAGCACATTTTTTTCACTTATTAAATAGTGACTATTAAAATTCCTAATAAAATAAATAAATATTATAGTATAGCATAATAGCTCAAATTCTAAATTAATTTAAAATATCAAAATATAATTAAAAGAATAAAAATAATTACCACTGTATACCACTAACCTAAAATAATGAAAAAAGAGATAAAAAGTCTTACTTTGTAAAATTGGAAAGTCATTCAGTCAAACTGCATCTTATAGAAACTAAAAATATATACCTTTACTTGGTAAAATTGAAAAACTAAATTATTATATTAGCACATTTTTATGTATTAAGAATGTAAAAATTATTATTTTAAAAAATATTATTTATTAAAAATTTAACTCTTTTTTATTAAAACAATGAAAAGAATAGTCAATTTATAACAGTAATCTAAAAGAATGTAAAAAAAAAATATAAATTATATATAAAATAAATATTTCAAAATATAAAATGTAAGTATAAATTTAATGAATAGGTTGAATGATAAGATTAATACATAACATCTAAAAGTGGGAAGTTATTAAAAAGACTAAAATTTGTTAAAATATAAATTTTAATTTGATTAAACTATAATCCTTCTTAAAATAAAAATATTAATATCAATATAATTTAACTATTTTAATTTAAAAATATACTAGAATTAATATGAAGTGAGTCTGTTACAATATATATAAGATTAATAGATGAATACTAAGTATGATTTGTTACAATGTGGGATTATACAAGTGATAAGATTAATAGATAAATACTAAGTATGATTTGTTACTATGCAAGATTACCCACCATTCCATAATAATCGTTAATGGAAGTAATGGAAGCGCCAAAATCGCTTATATCGGGTGAAAATTGTGTACCAATTAGATTCAAGAGAATTGATTTTTGAAATATATTTTGTTATATAATTCACATCTATACATTGATAATAGATTGAAAAAATTCAAATAGAAAAATTACTCAAGTTCTCATTGGTTAAAATGAGAGTTATTAATAACTAGTTAAATTTTGGTGGTGCCTATAGTTCCTGGGAGGAACTAAAAAATTATATTATAGAGAAAAATAAAATAAATCTACAATTTGTTTTATAATTTCACTTTAACTTTTAAATGTATGTTCACTCATTAAGTTGTATTTTTTTTTACAATCAGATTTTATTTTAGATGTTGTTTATAAAATGTAAAGATGCATTAAAAATATATTAGAAATATTTTCTTTATAGTATATAGCATTCATAACATTAATTAACATAGAATAATTTCACAATATCACTTAACATTCATAGCAAGCCTTTTTATACACAACATCAAGTTAATTATAAAAAACACAAAATTATTTACTAAGAAGCTTAAATTTTTTAAAATTTAATAAAATATAATTTAATATAATTAGAAAAATTAAATAAAATTATAGATAAATTTTATGAAATATTGATTTACTTATCAAGAAGAAAAATCAATTATAAATTTACTTATTATTGATAAGTTACTTACCAATCTATTTTAACCATGAGAAAAATTAATCATTAGTGATTGCAACATTATTGGCACATCTTTTAAGCTGACAAATAAACATTGAAAACACATTTATTTTTTAGTTCTGCCAAGGGAACTATAGGCGACCCCTTTTCTTTAACAAGTTATTAATAACTTTGATTTTAACAAATAAGAACTCAACTTTTTTCTGTTTTGATAAAATATTTGTATATAGTTAAAGTAATGTATGCAAGATTTTAACTTTCAAATTTAAAAATTAATTTTCCTCAATTTTATTGGCTACAAAACTTTGAGTGATAAGGGCGGATTTTCAGGAAGCATAAATTTTTTTTATTTTTTTCACTTGTAATTAATCTATTTCGTTATTTTGAATCTTTTTATTAGTTCCTCCAGGGAACTATAGGCACCACCAAATCTTAACTAGTTATTAATAATTCTCTTTTTAACCAATGAGATCTGAAGTATTTTTTCTATATTTCAAAATTCAATTCTTTTCAATCTAATTGGAAGACAAATTTCACTTGATATAAGCGATTAATGTGCTTCCATTACTTCCATTTTGAATCTTAACTAATTTTTAGGAGTTTTATTAAATTTAGGTTGTTTATTTCCAATAATTCAATGAGGTAAACCATACTAACTATTTTGAAAATTAAATTACACTATAACGATAAATTACTTTTTATTAAATTACACTATAAAAATAAATTAATTTTCATTAAATTACTTACTAATTACCCCACATTGGGTACGTAACATTTATTTACTATTTTCCTTTGCATTATTAAAATAATAATAATAATTAATAAAATTTATACTTTGAATAACAAATGTTAACTAATTAATCAATATAACATCAAAATTCAACTTTTTTTAATTACCTTTAATACTAAAATTGATTTGTAGCATAAATTTAATTGAGCGAATTCTTTCAAAATATTAATATCAATTACTCAAAAAAATTACTTTTTAATATAAATTAATTAATTATTATTTAAAAATAAATGAATGCCTTGTAAATTATTTTTTTATTATAATTTAAATAAATTAATACTAATCACCTCTCTTTGTCATAAATTAATTCTAAAACAACACTTATTAAACATATATTTAAACTAACAAATTTTCAATTGCTTTGAAATTTGAACTAACTTTAATTACTAAGATACGTTTTGCAAAATAAATGAATTAAGACTACAATAATTATTTAAAGTAAATACTAATTACTTTTATAAAATATTTATTATTTTTAAAAATCAACTTTAAAATTAACAGTAATTACTTTTAAATCAAATTGAAATTAATATTAATAAATTAATCATTTAAATCAATCATAAATTCTATCATATTTGTTTTAGAAATAATTCACCTTCTATTTACAACTTATATTAATTACTATATATTAGTTTGTGAAATAAAACATGTTAACTAATTAATAATTAATAAGGAAATAAATAACTTTATTATATTAATTAAATAAATAGTCTAAATTTAAAGATTTTTTCTTCTCATTTAAATTAAAAAAAATGTTTAGTTTTAGCCAGATTTAAAATTTTCATATCAATTTAAATGTTCATGTAAAATATTTTAATATATATATATATATATAATAAATTTAAATATTTGAAAGACAAATATATATATTTTATATTATATTATAATTTTTTTTAAAAAAAATAAATATTAATTAATAATAAAATTATTTTTAAATTTTTTTTTTAAAGTAACAAGGCCATTGACCTCGCCATGGATTTATGCACACTGTAAATATATTTTTAAATATTTATATTGAATTAATATATATATATATATATATATATAATTATTATATTTATATATGTATTAATTAGTAATATATATTTATAACTATATAAATTAAAATTGACATGATTCCCTTTTTTATATTAATATTTGAATAAAAGTATTATCATAAAATATTAAACTTTAATTTATTGAAGTAATGAAACGTATATGATTTTAAAAATTGTAAATAAATTGATTGAGTAAAATAATTTAGAGGAAATAATATAAAGAAAAATTATTTTAATTATTAGATTTTTTTTTATAAGAAAAACATAATTTCCTTCAAGATCTTTTCATAAGAATATGGGTTTGAGCCACATAAAATTATTTTAGAAAAAAAACTATCTTCAAAACAAATTTTAATTTTCAAAGAACATAAAAATTAAATATATGCATTTTAATATTAATTTGAGTCAAATATAGATTTTTAAGAAATATTTGTTTTATATTTTTTTTTAATTGATTCCTCTACTTGTTAAGTAGGAAAGCATAACTAGCTATGCATATTCATCTCAATTCCTTTCAACCTTATAAGTTAATATTCAAGTAGATACCTACTTATCAATTAGGAAAACCTGACAAACTGTGGAGATTGTTTGTAACTATGTTTACCTCAACAAACTCTTTCTATTCCTCTCAATTCCTTTCATCCACACTTGTTCATTCTAAACTATACAAAATAAACTACCTCATCCTCAAAAATATTTGGCTACACAACAAGTACAATTACGTTTCTTAATCTATAACATCATGTAATATTATAATCTTATCAAAATATTATCTTCTGACAACTCAAGCATGATCATCCTTAAATTGTTTCAAAAATTTATATCTATTGGATAACATAGTGAATTTGAGCAACTTAGTTTTCCCTAGATTTTGAAAGCAATTATAGTAGCATTGAGCTTAGAGACCACGATGTTGTATTATTATTTTTTTTTATAAAAAGGGGTAAAAACTTTATTGAAAATCAGAGCAAAGCATTACATAACAACAAAGGGCCAAAGCCCCAGGAACCAACAAAAACCACAAGAAAAGCCAGGAACAAAATCACTCTTCCCCAATAGCCCTCCCATCCTCTGCAAGAATCCTCTCCAAATCCTAACATAACTCACGGGGAATCTACTCCCACCCATCAATCTTTCCACCATCAATATTCTCCGATGCCCACTTGGCTAGACAATCAGCTGCCCTATTCCATTCCCTTGGAATATGGACATAAGATACTGACTCCATCAAAGAGCTAACCTGCAATATCTACTGCACCAACATAGCCAACTGCCAGCTAACATCAGAAATCTTCTTTCCATGAAGTAAATTGACCAAGACCTGAGAATCTGACTCACAAATAACCTTACACCACCCTAAAGCATATGCCCGTTTCAAGGAATAGATAATAGCCAAGCCTTCCATCCTATTGACAGTTTGTATCCCTTCATTAGCAGAAAAAATAAAAACCACTGATCCAGAAGAATCCCTACCAACCCCGCCAATCCCAGCAGGTCCAGGATTTCCCCTAGATGAGCCATCCGTATTAATTTTCAAAAAACCAGTAGGAGGGGGCAACCAACTCCCCACCCTTTGAACTTTTTGCTTCACATGCCTACCTCTCCTGACGCAAGCAGAAGCTGAAGATAGCCCCTGAATACCCAGCCGATCCACCATCTCAGCATCTCCTTTCTCTAACGGCAGCATAATATCACCCTTAGCTTCGACTGTCTCCTGGATCATTCCCACAACTCTAGACCAAACTTGTTGAATCCCCAAATTTTCACCTCGAAAGATTCTTCTATTCCTTTCCAACCAAACTTGCCAAAGTAGAAAGATGGGACCAACATACCAAACATCCTGCAAGAAAGAGGCCGAAGAGGGGGGCCTCCCCAGACTAGTCCAAAACTCCACCAAAGAGGAGGCATGAATGCAAGGGCTTTTCCAAACACCCCACCAGAAATGCCAGAGCTGTAAGGTGAAGGAACAACGAAAGAACAAGTGAGGAGAGTCCTCCTCCCCACACCCGCAGAGAACACACCTAGATGGGCCTGAGAAACCTCTCTTTCGGATATTATCCCAAGTCAAACACCTATTCCAAGCCAAAGTCCAAATAAAGCAATTACACTTTGGCCAAGAAAACTTATTCCAAACTTTCTTCCACCAATGAACCTCCACCCCCTCAATCTACTGGGAAAGCAACTCCTGATACCCAGAAGAAACAGTGTAAGCACCCTTGGGGTTAGGAGACTAAGCCAACACATCCTGATCCATGAGGGAGCTACAACTTCGACAAGAAAGAATGTAATGAAGCTCAGCGCACTCCTCCTCCATACCAACAATAGGCCATTCCTCTGGATTCTTCCATCTTGCCTCCACCAACTGCCCCTGAAAGGAAAGAGACTTAAAGTTGCACACCCTCGACCATCCTGCTTCACAGAACCTCTGGCACAAAGTAAGCAAATGAGGATACTGAGAAACAATGGGAGGGTGGCCATCCCAAGCATCATGCCAAAAATGTGCCTCTGACCCGCTCTTGCATATCCAGAATAAGCCACCCTTAACGAGTGCAACCCCTTTCTTAAGAGTATTCCAAATCACAGATCCCTTCCCTGTCAAGCTATAACGAGGGATATCACTTTGAGGAATCCCTGGAAAGTACTTTTGAGTCAAAATTCTGGCCCACACCCGATCCTGTTCCACACACCAATGCCAATACAATTTAGCAGCCAGAGCCGTACCAGACAACAATGACTGCCGTAACCCAAGACCACCAAACTGTTTAGGGCTACAAACAACATCCCATCTAACAAGGCTCCACTTGGAAGATAATAAACTACCAGCCCATAAAAATTGTCTTGCTAAGGAATCAAGATCCCTAACAAAGCCCATTGGCGCCACCTGAATCATACACCTATAAAGAGGGAGAGCTTGAACCACAGATTTGAGCAGCTGAACCCGACCCGCAAAAGACAGCCAGTGAAGGGTCCAATGAGTGACTTTAACATGAAATTTTTCTAGAATAGCCTGCCAAGAATCCCTAGACTGCCTACCAACAAAAATAGGGATCCCAAGGTAGGTCAGCGGGAGATCCCCAATCTGAAATCTGAGAATATGAGCAATTCTCCTTTGAATGGAGTTCAAAGTATTGAAGAAAAAAATGGAAGACTTGCCCTCATTAATTGACTGGCCTGATGCAGCAAGATAAATATCCAATACCTTGCGCATGTTTGAAGCCTCCCTAATAGTAGCCATGCCCATCAAAGCTGTGTCATCCACAAACTGTAAGTGAAATTGCATTGGTAAGCCACCTCCCCATTGCCATCCTTGAATGAAACCCCCCTCCACATTCCTTTTTATCAACCGTCCCAAACCTTCCACCAAAAGAAGAAACAAGTAAGGAGAGAGGGGGTCACCTTGTCATAAACCCCGAGAAGCACCAAAGAGTTCAGAGTGCTCCCCATTAATCAAAACAGAGAAAGAAACAGAATTCACACAACTCATAACCCATCGAATCCACTCCTCCTCAAAACCAAAGGCCCCCAGAACTTTTTGGAGTAAGGACCATCAAACTCTGTCATAAGCCGTGGCCATGTCAAGCTTGATGAACATAGCCTTATCTTTGGAATTGGCCATAGAATGAATAGTCTCTGTAGCAATAACCACACCATCCAAAATCTGGCGGCCCACCACAAAACCACTCTGTTCCTCAGAAATCAGCAGCGAAAGCCACTTTTTTAACCTATCAGCAATCAACTTAGAGATAATTTTATATATAACATTGCAAAGAGAAATGGGGCGAAATTGACTTAACTGATCAGCCCCATCACCCTTGGGAATTAGAGCAAGGAAGGTAGAATTTAGGGCCCAAAGCATTTGCTTATTCTTCTGAGACTCTTGAACAACTGCCAATAAATCCAGCTTGATAATCTCCCAAAATTCCTGGAAGAACTCAATCGGGAAGCCATCCGGACCAGGAGCTTTACCCTTCTTCATCTGGAAAACAGTC
>VDFB02261094.1:0-35499 GCA_007258455.2 Sequoia sempervirens | reverse complement strand
GTGACGTACAAAGTGTATCAAGCAGTTGGTCCTAATTCCATGCACACTTTCGTATCCACCCATCATTGCTCATCTTCCCAAGTTTGGAGAGTCAAAAGTTCCAAACTGTCAACCAATCCATCTCTTATCCCTAAACACACTCCATCCACGCCTCCATGCATAATATCAAATTCTTACATTGACCGTGTATTGGCAACAACACTTCACCATAAGGATTCTAAAGGCACTCTATCGCGATGTGCACACAAAGACAAAGTTAACTCCGGTATCGACAAAGCAGATCAAGAATCCCAAAAATTGCATTCAAGTGCATGTATCTTAGCAAAGTAGCTCCTTCAAGCAGGATATCGATGGCACATTATGACAGGGGCATCTACATCAAAAACACCTTTGTGATTCAACATGAGCTTAAAATCTTTCGAAAAAATCAAAAAAATCAAAAAAGCAAAAAATCCAAAAAAATTCAAAACAAAGGATTGAAAATAGTAAAGAGAAAAATCATCCTCTAGTGAAAACTGCATGGGCGGCACTTTGAGAAAGTACCATGATGAAAACTTGGCAAACAGGCGTCATGTGTAGAATCGAGCATCTACGTGCGCTAGTTCAGTTGAAAGCATCTTATCCCATCCATAATAAATCGAGCATTCCATCCATCTTATCCATAATAAATCCATCCATCCATGAACCATTTATCCAATCCATTCACATATATCTGCATCCATCATCTTAGTTATCTTGATCTTGATAAAAATTTTGTGCACACTTTACGCTTGCTTATGGTAAACATCTTGACATGGTCTATTTTCATGGATCCTATCCTATGTAGCATTATCTGAGCCATGAAGCATTAGCCAAATGAGAATTATTTATCCGAGCACCTTATCTTATCACAAGATAATTCATATCCATCCATTCGTACACCTATCTAGGCATCCACCCATGACACTCCATACATTGCTAGACATTGGGGGCAGATATATACATCTTGTTTTGGGAATAAATCTTGGTCTATGTCCTCCAACTTATGTGGTGATCTGAACATTTGGAAAATGTGAAACCAAATTGGTCAAAGCATTTGTGATCTAAAATCCGAATCACTAGCCCATGGCATATTTTGACAAGAAGACGTTCCTTATCAGTCTTCATCTTTTATCGAACATCGGTCCAAACAATCAATATCAGTCACATCTAACACATCCTTCAATGTCACATCAAATCATGTAAAACATCTTTTTTTCCAAACCAAGCTTCAACAATCCTGATCAATCGAATCTAATCAATCCATCATCTTGGGGATATCTTTCCCAAATCCTTGTGTTGCTTAACACTATCCTTGCATTGTTGTGCATCCTCAACAATGTTATCATCATCAATCCTAATCAATCAATCCTTGCATTGTTGTGTATCCTCAACAATGTTATCATCATCATCAATCCATTGATCTGATCAATCAACCTTAGCTTGGTTTTTAGCAAAGTCCCCGAAACTGATATCGTCACACATATCCATATCGAAATTGTCAAAATCTTGCGAAAATCCAAAAACATCAGAAAATCAAAAAAATCCAAAAACATCCAAAACAAAAAAAAAATCCAAAAACACTCAAAAAATTAGAAAACATAAAAAACATTGGAATCAACTACGTCGCCTCGGGAAGCAACGTAGGGCAAGGCTAAATCTTTGATCACCGAGACAAAATCCAAAAAGATGAAAATAAAATCCAAAACATTGGAAAACATCAAAATCCAAACATTTGAAAAACACCGCAATCCAAAACATCCAAAACACAAGTCTAAAACATTTAGAAAAATCTCAAAAATCAAACATTTTGTAAATCTTGAAAACCCAAAACAAAATTTCAAAATATTCAAATGTCAAAAAATCCAAATATTTGAAAAATCCATCCATCTCATCTCTCTTAACTCAAGAATAATCAATCATCCATAATAAACCATCACCTTCATCCTTTTCGCAACACAAATAGAAACAATCACAACAATCAAGAAAATCAAGCTTCAATCTAAAATCAAAATCGAACAACAAACTCAGAATACAAAAATCAAAATCTTTGATCATTCAAGAAACATGTCAATCGCATTATATCAACAAAATTTCATCAATCCTAAACTTGTATCAAACCATCATCATCCTATACAATGCATGTCCTAGATATATCAAGGTTCAATAATGGGCATCATTTCTTGGATCACTTTGATTCTTATCCTATCAAACACATCCCTTTCAATGGAAGGTATGAAGAACATTGGCTTGTTTGTGTACTTGATCTTTTCTTTTGATTTATCTTATTGTGCTCATTCCAAGGACCTCTCGATGATATCCGGACGAAGGATTTAGAGAGATAGGAATGGGGCAACGATCATTATCTTTTGTCTGATGTGCTTGTTGGACGTTCTTGTAAAATAACTTGGCGAATACTTGCTTTGTTAGGTATGCCCTAGCAGGGTTTTCGTATGTCAAGTGTGAACAAGAATACTCCTATCTGTTTGTTGAGTCAAAGTCCATCGCACTAGGTACAACACCATCCTGGTTCTTTATACTTTGATGCATCGTACCTATGTGTGTAATCAAACATAAGGTAAGTAGCCCTTTTAAAATCCCAATCCTTGATAAGCAAATCATCATCCATTTCTCATCATCATTTCTCATCATCATCTCTCATAATGTTGGCTTAGTGGACTCTCTTGTCATCATCTAATGTCTTCCGCATTAACATCACAGCATGAATAGTTAATCATCATCACCAATACATCCATCATGCATCCATCATGCATCCATCTTGCATCCATAAATCATCGGTATTCTGCATATCATCTCACATGCATAATCATCATCATAATATAGATTTGTTAGTATAAACATCTCATAAATCATCCATTGCATATCATAGCATATCACATCATCAATCTCATCCATCTCATATCATAGCATCATTTAAGTTGTTTAGGATAATATAGATTTGTTATTCTAAGCATCTTGAAATCATCATTGTCCATAACCATCCATTTTGAACCTCTTTATCGCGAGATCGACCCTCAAATCAAATCTTTTCGCTCGATCTCTCGAGGGGGCAATGTACCAGTGTACTTCTTTCTGCTGGGGCATCTTTAAAATCAGGATTTTTTGAATTTTGATTGTGGTAAGTTATTCTTTGAACCAACACAACAAGTACATTGCTTCAAAGAGGGGCAAAATGTAGACATGCAAAATTAACATTATGCATTCAATCAGATTCAGTCAAATTAGGTCTCACATTAGGCCCATTCATCACTTTCATCCATTCATTAAATAATCTCATTTCCTAAGGTCATTTATCAAATAAACATTATCATCAGCCTTTTAATAAATCAAACATCATCCCTTTAATTAAATAGATCAAACATCCATTTAAATCAAATCCAAAATCATATTCCATCATTTTCTAATTCAAATAAATCAAATATCAAAGTCCTAAAAGTCAAACTCACCTAATCATCATTAAACTAACATAATCATCATTTATTTAATCTAACCATGATTAAATGCTAATCTCAACCACTTGCATTCTCTAGATTTGGCCACTTGCTCATGAAATTGCATTTAATTGATTTATCAAAATCTTTATTTTCAACTTGGCATAAAGGGAGAATATTCTCCAAGTTTGAATCTCCCCCCAAGTGGACATGTACACCCAACAGAGCATTTATGAGGCCTTACATATCTCTTACATGTCCCCTTCCAAAGGTCAAACTCAGCATTCATTGCACAAATTCAAATTCAAAATTTCCCTCTCATGGGCACTCTTCCCAAATCTTGCACATGCATCAACCACTCACCACTTGACAAGTGTCCTTCTTTCATTTGTCCAATCTTAGTCCCACATTGGTCTCTCTTCAACACTTAGCATTTTGAAAATCCTTAAATAGAAGCTTCAACTTTGAGCAAATCCTCCACAATCTTTATGCAAAGTCACTCTCTTGGTTTGAGAGCTGATTTTGTTCATCCACTCCACAATCTTAGCATTTTCATCTCCAATCTCATACAAGGTTACTCTCTTCAATGGAGAGATAATCTTTTCCATCTTATCATCATCATCTAAGCTTATCAATCAAGGATTGGGAAAGGGTCACTAGCACATGTGACACCAATCCACTATGAGATGAAGTTGATTCATGTTGTTTGTATGCTTATTTGGTTTTTCTTGTTGTTTTAATATCTTACTTAGCATATGATCTAACATGTTTCATTATCTCATAGGGATGTTGAGGATTATTTTGGTTTTAAAATGCTAACCATATGCAGATTTTCACATCCATAGGCATGAAGCATGTTGTTTATCTAGTATTATGATGTGGCATTGAAGATCCAAGATTAAGCATTGTTCTACACTTATTTTGAAGATATAGATCTAAATTCTTCATGGCCACTTGATGTTAGATTGAAAATTTACAAGGCATTATTCAAGGTATAATTCTTCATGTTCCATGTTCCATATTTCATATTTCATGTCCTTATTTCTTTATCTCATCATTCGGTTTAATTACCTCAAAGGGGTTTGACCAAGGAAAACCCCCATTCCCTAACAATCAACAAGTTTTTCTCTCTCTACATGTGTTATTGAAGATATAGGTGTCTTGGATCTTGAAGTATCATTGAATATTAGGTTATAAGCTTGCAGGAAGTTGTTGGAGTTATCCCATCATTTGCAAGGTTGTTATCATCACAAAAACTATGGGTTTGAAATTAGGATTTTAGATTCGGAAACAAAGTGTGGAAGAAAGAGAAGAGATTGGAGAGTAGAATTAGGTCTTAATCCTCTAAAAAAGAAAATTGGGACTGATACACCACCTTCGGTGTATGATTCCCATTACAACCTATTATTCAAGGTTTCAGGAGATTCAGAATCAACACTGTTAGATTCCAATTTTGGTACAGAAAACCTAGTCTTGGACTAAATTTCCCAAACTGGCATATGAGTCCTAGTTAGCCTCAAAATCATTGTTTTCAGAATTTTAGGTCCTCATTCAAGCCTCTATAGTTTTCCAAGTGCACACTTCTAATTTTACAACTTTCTATTCTGATTTATATGCATTTCTAGGTCATTCATTCAAGTTTCATATATCACTAGGTTTAAACATTATATCTTGCATTTCATTGATCTTTTCAAGTACAAGCTTGGTGGTGAACCCCTCTTGTAATCATAAATTAGACCCTAGGACACCCTATTGCAAGATCTATTTCTCCTTTCAATACTTTAGATTGAGATCTCTAGGGTTTCCTTGAATGTGGAGTATAGAAAACTTCTTGTTCTATGTCCTAAACTATAGAGACAATTTTCTATCTTACACCTAGAAAGTATCAGTTCTATATGGGATTGCAAAAAAGTATTGAGGACTTCAAGGGGCTTTGATTCCATAATGAGATGTCAGTCGATGGTATGCAGTCTATGGGGGTTCATGGGAAAATAAATCACAAATTGAATCCCTATAATGATCCTTAAATTAAAGGTGAAATGATGGTTCCCTCAATTTTACTTATTTTTTATTAATAAGTTGTCTTTATCAAAGAGGACTCCCTATTTCAAAATTTCAGGTTCTCTCAACAGATACGTTTAAGGGAACTTTTCTTCTGTATGTTATGTGTTCCCTCTTATTTGTTTGTCTTGATTTTGGGTGGGTTGTCCCATGGATATCATATAAAGTCAATCATTTTTCTTTTTCAAAGTTGACTATTGGTTCTTTGTTGTCCAAACTAATTTTTTTCATATATCATGCAATCATGAAAACTCTACTCTAAGTTATGCATTGATGGATGACTATATGTACTCTCTTTATAATAATGTTTCTAGAAAGTCTCAATTTTATGTGGGGTTGAAGAAATGTATTGGGAATTTGAAGGGGATTTGGTTCCATGGTAAGGTGTTGATTATTGGTGTGCAGTGTATGGGAGGTTGGTTTGAAAACAACTCTCACATTGAATGTTGACAATGATCCTCAAATTAAAGGTGAAACGGTGGTTCTCTCAATTTTTTTTATTTTTTTATTTCTAAGTTGTCTTTACCAAAGAGTACACACTGTTTTAAAGTTTTAGGTCCTCCCAATAGGCAAGATTATGTGGTTATTCCTTTGTATTTATGGTATTCCCTCTTATTTGTTTGTCTTGTTTATGGGTGGCCTAATTTTTTTGTCTTATTTATGGGTGGCCTAAATACTATAACTTTAAAATACTCTGGTTTAAGTTTTGAAATGGTGGTGAAACAATGTACTCTCATAATGATAATGTTTCTATAAAGTCTCATTTTTATGTTTGTTTAAGGAGAAACGTATTGGGGATTTTAAGTGGATTTTTTTTCATAGGAAGGTGTTGGTAGTTAATGTGCAGTGTATGGGAGGTGATGGGAAAAATACTCTAACATCGCTCAATCCAATGATCCAAATTAAAATTGACACCCTTGTAAATTCTACTAATTCCATTCTCAATGTTTTAAACCTTTATTAAAAAAAGCCACTCTATTTTAAATTTTTGGCTTGTACTTTCTTGACAAGATTTTAGGTATGCCTATAAAAAGAGATAAGCTAGCACATACAAACTATGTTATTTTGGTATTGTGTTCTTTATTGGAAGTGCTAATTTTAGTGCTTGTTCTTTAAAAAAACATTTTTTTATTACTATAAGAACATGATAAGAGGTCTCTTCCTATAAAGTAAATAGAATTGAAAATTTTATTCTGCCTCAAGAGGCACTGATTCAATTTTTGTTTGATATTTTTTGATTTACCTTCTATAAGCAATTCAACTTCTTGTCTATCATCAAATCCCTTAGACTCAAATGGGGTTTATCTCCTTAAATATTGATTTCATGAAAATTATAATTAGCTATCAAGAATTATTCTTAAACATCGAACAATTTGTTGGTTATTTTTCTTGCAACCTTCAACCCTAAGGAGAAAGATAATGCCTAAACCAGGGGATTACAAATTTAGGACAAGGAATCTGCACTATAAATAGGTTGAAGACAAGAAAATCCAACGAACAAGGCTATGAAATCCTTCTACACTTTGAGCTCCACAGGACTCAGGAGGGTTCTCCCAATTGTAGGCCTAAATGCATGACAAACTTATGCATAACAAAAAACTATAGACCTATGAAAGTGGATAGTACTCAAGTATATGAATGATGGGTATTTGTATTCTACCAAGTTCAAGCATAATCCCACTTGCATTGAACATTATTGAGAATAAATAATTTAGATATCTTCATCTCAAACACATAGAAGGTTAACATATAAAGTTCTCCCAAATTTAGCCTCTATACTCTTTCAAACACCATGAAGATACAAGGAACATAAATAACTTAAACAACAAGCAAAAGTACCAAAGTAAAAGAGATTTAAATGATTTAATTTGTTTATGATTTTGTCTTAGAATTTTTGATAAATTAGTGCCTAATCATGGGCCATGGAGTCAAATATAAAACTGCAATAGAGATCCTATCAGCAAATTAAGTTCAACCAATGGATTTAAAACATGTTAATGCCTTACATTAACAAACCCACTCATATTTGTCATAAATTTCTAAAAATTCTCATTTGTGCACTTAAGATTACAATTATCTGATCAAAGTAATTTAACTCTTTACTTGAAAGCGAACCATGGCCAAATAACACAATCACATGAAAGATGTGACAACAAACTCAAAAAATCCTTGATATATTGAATTCATATAATCAAAAGCATACAAATTTGGAGACAACTTTACAACAATAATATAATGTTGCAAAAACTGGCTAACATTTTCTTATAAAACCTAGATATTACAATTTACATACTCCATTTACAACTTAGACTCAACACTATTCTACCCTGTTCGCCTAATTCAAAATTTCAAAACATGTACAAAAGAGAAGAAGAAAGAAGATATAGAAGAAGAAGAGACCCTAAAATCCATCCGTGAAAGACACCTGGCACCTTCAGCTCCCATGATCTGTAACAACCCTTGCTTGCTGAAGAAATTCCAATCTACTCTTTGATTCATGCATCTTGGCTTTGCCCTACAAGTAAAAATATTCCCTTTCTGGGAAACTAATCATTTGTCTTCATTTTCTCTTTACCCATGTTGAAAAATACCTTGTAGAGAATATTCAATTTTTTGTAAAAAGATTTCACTGCAAAAATCTCCATCTCCCTTGTTCATTTACCCTTTTATTTGCAACTCTAAGCCTATGTTTTGCTCTACAGGTGAAAATATTTTACTGCCACTGAAAGGAAACTCTCAAGCTTTCCTTTTGTGCTATAAAAAACACATTTACCTATGTATATAATATCCTATGTCTCTTTATTTTATTTTACTAGCAAA
Source organism: Sequoia sempervirens (assembly GCA_007258455.2). Taxonomy (NCBI): domain Eukaryota; kingdom Viridiplantae; phylum Streptophyta; class Pinopsida; order Cupressales; family Cupressaceae; genus Sequoia; species Sequoia sempervirens. The sequence goes on along the minus strand of VDFB02261094.1, from coordinate 27,148 downwards.
GTAAAATGTTAATTTTACTTTAAAACCAAAGTCAAGTTGGGTATGTGCAGGATCATCATGGAAAAACTAGGCCCTTAAGTGGCAAAAATTTCAAAAAAATCAAAGTTAGGCAACTTGACATAAAAATTTGAATAAGTTATCTATATTATTTCAAAAATATGTAAGAATAGAATCTGTAGCAAATTGAATGGAGTTTCTAAACTAGTAGGTTTATTTAAAAAAAAAATATCTATTTGGTGAAAATTTGAAATTTTAATGCAGTAGTACTTAAATTTTTATGGAAAAAATAAGTAGGTGTCCCTCTGACCACCCTAACCACAATAAAATGATAATATTTTTTTATAATATTTTAGATATAAGTAGAGGACTCATGTACGGATGTGATGCATATTTTTTTGTAGTTTTTTTCCAAGTAAATAATTAATTATGATTTTTTTTTACAATTTTAAAAAATATAAAAACTCATATGGACCACCTTAACTTCTCAAAACTTCATGATTTTTTAATCCTATAGTATGCGCATAGAATGACACACATGTTTTGGATTAAAAATTTGATACCGCTTGAAAGCTATATATGTTTTTCAATTAGCCTATCAATCAGGAATATAGTCATAATTCAAATAGAAAATGAATAATAATAATTTATTAAATTCAAAGTAAAGCATAATTTATATTGGTGGAAAGTTGAGAATCTCCTTTAAAACCCTTTTTGTTTCATCAATTTTGGTAAAAATTCATCACCTGTATGATCATCATGGAAAATAGGCCCTTAAGTGGCAAAAATTAAAAATCGTTAGGCAACTTGAGGTAAAAATTTGAATAAGTTATCTATATTATTTCAAAAATATCCAAGAATAGAATCTTTAGAAAATTGAATGTAGTTTCTAAACTACTAGGTTTATTTAAAAATAAATAAAATCTATTTAGTGAAAATTTGAAATTTCAATGAGTACTTAAATTTCAAGGAAAAATAAGAAGTGGTCCGTTCACCTAACCATAATAAAATGATAATATTTTTATAAGATTTTATATATAAGTAGAGGACTCATGTTTGATGTGATACATATTTTTTTATAATTTTTCCAAGTAAATAATTAATTATGAATTTTTATTACAACTTTTAAAAAATATAAAAACTCATATGTTTGACCACCTTAACTTGGTCAAAATTTCATGAAATTTAATTTTTCTTTTTTTAATATTATAGTATGTGAAGCATAGAATGTGATACATGTTTCAAATTCAAAAAATGTGATACCATTTGAAAGTTATAGATGTTTTTCAATCAGCCTATCGATCAGGACTTTAGTTGTAATTCTAATAGAAAATGAATAATAATTATTTATTAAATTCAAATTGAAGCATAATTTATATTGGTGGAAAGCTGAGAATCTCCTCTAAAAACCTTTTTCGTTTCATCAATTTTGGGTAAAAAAAAAGTCGTCAGCCACATACCCTACAAATACCCATAATATTGCCACTTTTTGGCCCATTATGATCCTACACATACCCAGCCACATACCCATCATATCGCCACTTTTTGGCCCATCATGATCTTGCACATTCCCTCTTTACTTTATCGGGCTAAGAAAAACATTTTACACTCGTGCCTTTTAATTAATTCATTCCTTTCAAGCTTTTATCCCATGTCTCCAATTTGATGTGCAAAATAAAAACTTATTAGCGATGATGATATTTGATTTTATTGGGCAATAAAATATTTTACTTGGGCCTTTGTTTCTTAATTGTCCAGTAAAGAAACTTTTGATTTTGTTTCGAACTCGGGTAAAATTTTATCACCCATGCACATATATTTGACTTTTATTTTCCCATCAACAAATAAAATTTCATTTGTGAAATCATTTAATTTACCCTCTCATTTATTTCCAACAACATCCGGGCCCACCACATTTACTCAAATTTGGCAATCATTTTCATTGCTCACCGTGCATACATTATGGAATAGGTGATAATTATTAGCGATGCCCGATGAAAATCAAAGCAACCTTGTCTCATGAATTGCTAATATATTTGAAAAAACAAATATCAATTAGCAATTCCCAATAATAACTATGTAGCCCATCTCATTGCTCATCGTGGATACATTTGGAAAATCCAAATATCAATTGGTGGTGCACGATAAGAGCAGAAGATGCCCTAATTTTGATCCCTCCACCATTTGAGTCCTGCAACTTCCATGGATGTCAGAAATGTCAAGCTACTATTCATAGTAGTCAACCTGCAACTACATCTTCATTTATCTAGTTGTGCATTCACCATTTTATTTCACACTTCACATTTCACTACCTGTAAATCCCAACTGTGCATTTACATTTTTGCTTCCAACACAGAAAGTTTTAATTATTTTTCTCTTGGTTGTAGAAGACTCTTATTCACCAGTGAATTTCACCTTTGATTTATTTCTACCATCATCAAATAATAATATTTGACATATTACAATGCCATCTTTATTTTGTACAAACACCTCCCAACAGACCATCACACTCTTCTAGCCAAAAAAGTGGACAAAGTTATTAGTGATGGGCACTCATCGCCAATATGATGAGGAAGGTGAGCACTCAATCCACGATGGGCGATGGAGAGGAACCACCATCACTCATCGTGAATGCAAATGGGATATGCAAATCAAATCAATGACTGGCGGTGGAAGCTTTATCGTGAAGCTATGTTGTCATGACTTCGGCCAATAGAAAGCAAGAATACAACCTACTTTTTCTCCCAAACATTTGAAATTGCACTTATGTTTTCTGTAAATGCATCTTTTACAAATGCACAATATTTTAAATATTGACATTTGAGAACATTATAAAATAGGCAAATTTTAATTATGCCTGTGGCCCAAACAGAGAAATTTCACTATGCACAAATGATGACCCCTGGAGCCAAGATTTTTTGCATGAGGCCATAATCAAATGTTTAGAGAAAACTAATTTTCTCAATTTTTTCCAGAAATCAAAAATTAGGTACCTCCTTTGTAAGCCGACCCCTGAGACGTGTTTACCACACCCGAAATGTATTAAAATAATGCATCATATGACCTTCATTTTTGATGAAAATGGAGTTGTAGAGGTTTTAGACCAAAAAAGGAAATGGGTTGTCTTTATATTTTCAAAGTTTGAAACTTTTCGGAACACCCATTTTGGCCATGTTGCAGTCAAAAACTGATTAGTTAACACATCAAAGCTCATCCAGGAGGTGCGAAACTGAGTAGTCATGTAAACACTTGACCCAAAAATTTAGTGCAATAAATGGATTAGAAAAATGGATCCTAAGGTGAAAGATATTAATCGTCAAAGTTGCTCTCTTAGACTTTTCTGAAACTGCTGATTCTGAAACCTTGAAGAAGTTCATCTGGAATGGGCTTTGAAAAATATCAAATGAGGTGTTGGGGTACTGAAAACTAGAAAAGTAGAAGATAATAGCATACAAAATCATAGGGAATGACCACTTTCACATGTAGGTTAAAAGGTTGCAAAATAAAAATTTAAATGTGAGGCCACTTTCTACAGATTTACACTGTCCAGTTTGCAAATCTAAACTTTTCTCAAATGGAATCAAGCTGGGAAACTTGACAAATGGATTCATGGGGCTATTCCAACTAAAATGAAGCTTCATTAAGATGTAGAGAATTATGGAAAAATATCAGTTGGGCTTAACATTCAAGAGGCACAAAGATGGCCTACTTAGAAAGGTGCAACATGTGTAAGCAACAAACCAACTTCTTGACCTTTAAACCAAGACTTCAAAAACTCACCAAAACTAATCCATGGAAGCTACAAATGGTCAGACACCATCTCTGATAGGTGTTCAACACTTCCCCAAAGTGATTTTTCATGACAATTCATGGGTGTCAAATTATAAGCTCCCAAAGTGAGCTACTTAGGCTTATTCTGCAGGGTACTTCTGAGTGCATTAGGCAAAATTTTACATGGGCCCTCAAAATTTTAGCCAAATTTTGGAGGTTCCAACAATGGCTCTTTCTATTGATGTCTGTTCCTTAGTGAATAGAGCGATAATTTAGAATCCTCTGGGAGAGCAGACCAAGTGCAAGAATCATTGGGAGCTCAAGAACTACTCGTTTATTCAACTTTCTTTTCCAACTTCATCTGGTGACCCCAGGCCACCAAATGAAAAATAGGAGTCAACATTTACCTCTGTAAAACATAATTCTATAAAAATAGTTGATCTCCCTCAACTAATGCTTGTACTTATCAAACCACAACATGAACAACTGCACCTTTCCAAACACAAGTATCAGGCTGCCTTTGTGCAAGTGAAAAATTTCTCTCTATTTACCTTTGTTGTCAAGTGTAGCCAAATCACATAGGCCACATCACTATCAATCTCTTCATTCTTTTATTTTGTATCAAGTGGCAACATTTGAAGATAGTGATCAAGATCACATGAAAGCATAGTCTGATCAAAGCTGTCTACCTGATTAAACATGTTAATAGCTCCTAACGGGAAATCATATACAACATTATCATCATATTCATAATCACTATGCATCTAAAAGTCAGCCACACTTTCAAAATGTTGATTATCATGTGGCAACAACTGACCATATTCATTATTTAAACCATTTTCAGACTAAAAACAACTTTCTTCAATATCTTTCACATTGCCATATTTTATGAAAACTCCTTCCAACTGACAAAAATAACACTCACATTCTGCTACATGGTTGGTACTATTAAAATCATTACGTTCATTAGCTTGCATATCAAAATTTAAACCATCACAAGAATTTACGAGAAGATCTTGCTCATTATGCAAGCTATCTCCAAGTGTATGCAAAGAGATACACTCACGCATTGGCATACGTTGCAACTTTTCTTCATCATGTTGGTATTGAGAGTCATCAAATATTTTTGACTCATCATCATCTGTAGTCATATGGTCATCTTCTGAACATAACATGTCAACCTTTTCAATATCACAAGCTTTCTGAACAACAAAAAATTCTAGTTCAAAAAGATAATCTAATTTCTCATCAAAATCAACATCCATATTCATATTCAAAAACTCATGACTAGGCTCATTCAAGTCAGCAAACAAAGACTTGTCTAGATCTACATTAAAATATTCAAAATTTAGGTCATCAAATATGCAATATTTATGGTCATCTGCTACTTCAAACTCATCAAAATAGATTTATGAGTTATGAGTTTGTATCAGCATGCACACTATCATACTCATCATACAATGCATCATTACCATCAAATGGCTACTTATCTTCAGTCATATTATCATCATGGTGATCAGTTGGTTCATTATTAGAGGGAATATCAAAGACACATGCATCATATCTTGCACCTTGAAGATCATCATCACTGTCAAAGTCAATAGGAGTAGCACACAACAATTGCTCAAGTTGTTCACATGTGTATATTTATGATATTGAGTGGTCAATAGATCTAAAATTTGTTCACAACTTAATATATCATTGCTTTGATCCATTTTTTCAACCACTTCCTCTTCTTGACCTTCACTTGAATTGGATGCATTATCAAATTGAAAATCAGGATACATCAAGGTGTCATCATCTTCAAAATCTGAGAACTCAATGGGTTGATCATAAATAGGAATTCCCCAATCATAAGAGATTGGATTACTAGCAACCTTATCAAAATCATGGTCACCACCAATCATAGTGAATAGGTTGCCCACTTCTTCCTTCCTACTTACTTCTAGGTTGTCACAACAACAATCCACATCTTCTTGCATTTCAACATTAGATTGGGTGCCTTCATCGAGATTTTAATTTTCATCCTCTTGGGGGTAGACACAAACATCTTCTCTATCAAACTAAAAATAATGAATGATCTCTTCATTGAAGCTTCCTATGCTTAATATTTCAACTTGAAATTTATCACATATTCTATCACTTGCAACCGATAAACTAACATCCTCAAGAGCATTTTCAAAATAAGAAAATTCTTTTGTCTTGTCATGAAGAATTGCATCAAGACTACACTCATCACATGTAGATTTGACTTGATCAATTGTATCATCACATTTCTGATCACATATTTCTTCTTCAAAGAGTAAATCCAATTGATATTCTTCATCATGTTCTTGGCTCAAAAGACTTGGAATCTCATTGTTCCTCACAACCTCACATTCATTGCTTGAAGGGAAGGTATCATCAACACATTGTGAACTGAGATGATCATTCAAAAACTTATCTTCATGATTGCAACGTTCAATTGATACAAAAGATTTTCTCTTTGGTTTTTCATTTGTAGAAGAGATAGAAGAAACCTCAAATATTTCATTCCTCTCATCATGTCCTTCATCATCATGGCTGTAACTTTCAGTTGGGTACATTTCTTTTGTACGTTGTTCAAAGACAACTTATCACTTCATGATGCATCCTTCTTATTTTCTACCTTCTCAAGTGTGCACTTTTCTGAAGAGCTCTAATCATTCACATTCACACAACTGCTAATTTCATTAGCATGTTTATCCAAAAGTGAAGACAAGAAACTTTGTACATATTCATTCCTCTATTTCTCCAAACCATCTAAGAATGTATAAGCTATCTGCATTCTCAACATTTAAAAATATTTTAACAATGCACTAGATCCTTCCTCATAAGCTTAAAAATATATATGGATACAATCTAGAGTACTAGGCCTAATTTTTTTTGGGATTAGTGATAGGGAAGCAACAAAACTATGACTGAAATCAATGCTTGACTCTTCATCTTTTTTTCTAATTTCCTTTAACCTCATGAAAAGGTCAGAGGGTTCCCTTGCAAATTCTTCTCTATAAGCATTCACTAATTTATCCTAGCAAGGAAATGACTTCTTAGGAAAACTCAAATACCAATTCTGAGCTCTAGCTTCAAGGGATCTGACAAAGAATCTCATCCACATATCCTAGTATCCAAATGAATGTTTCTCCATGAAGCTGGAAAAACTTTTGATATGTTCATCTCCTTCACAAACATTATATCCATCAAATCTAGGAATTTTTTTGTAAACTTGACCTGGCATATTCTCAACCTTATAATCAACCCATGACAAATCTAATTGAGCATACAATTGATCAAAGGAATCCACAAAAGGTGCAACAACTTGGCAAGTAGACATAGTTTGATGGTCTCTTAACCGAGTTTGTTGAAACATCTGGTGTCTTTCATCCATTTCTTTAAGTTCTCTTTCAAACACAACCTTCCATTTAGGCCTTATCTTAGGCTTGTAAACTCTTGGGTTCTTACACTTTGGGGTGTCAAATGTGTGAAAATTATCAGACTTTTGACACTTCTTGACAAGTTGTATCAAAGTATCTACATGTATGGCTATTTTATGATCCATGGGTATTACAAATCAAGGTTCATTAATTGTGCATAATTACCAGCATGACCAAATGGTGGACAACTAGGATAATTTTTGACATAATGACAACCTAGGATTGAATCATATAACAATGCAAATGGATGGAAATCCCTAGAATATACAAATTCATTCTAACCATCCAAACTAGCAAATATACTTGAGCACTAGACAAAAATCTTTCAATGGAACTAAAATTACATTCAACAAATCCAACAAATGGAAGTGTGAAAATTCAAATTATTACTATCCTTTCCCGTTTTGAGTGCTAAATCACTCAATAGGAAAGCAAAATTTGTTACTAAGAAGTTCAAATATGGTTTTCATATAAAATTTTCTTGAAAACCAAGAGTGAAGAATACCTAGAAACGTTGTAGCTACTAGAAATTGTTCTTCTGATCAGAAATATTGTAGATCTGGAAATGTATTCACCTCTTCAAAAGGTTCTTCTAACAAAGTTTCCACCTCTCTTCTTAGAGGACTAAATTTCAAACAATATGAAGTTATTTCATATGTAAATTTCTTTCTAAGTTCCTTTCACCAATACAGCACCACAGATCATGAAATCTTTTAGGTTCACTGCAACAAATGTTTCTCTAGGTTTGAATTCCTTGAGTAGTTGAACCAAATGATCAAAATGAAAAATAACTAACTCAATGCAAATGATATGACTATGTTTCCAAAAATCCTGCAGCTGGAGATTCAAAGTTTTCTCCCCAACGGAGTTGCCAATTTGTTGGTTATTTTTCTTGCAACCTTCAACCCTAAGGAGAAAGAAAATGCCTAAACTAGGGGATTACAAATTTAGGACAAAGAATCTTCACTGTCAATAGGTTGAAGACAAGAAAATCCAACAAACAAGGCTATGAAAGCCTTCTACAATTTGAGCTCCACGGGACTCAGGAGGGTGCTCCCAATTGTAGGCCTCGATGCATGATAAACTTAAGCCAAACAACAAACTCCAAACCTATGACAATGGATAGTTCTCAGGTATATGAATGATGGGTATTTGTATTCTACTAGGTTCAAGCATAATCCCACTTGCATTGAACATTATTGAGAATAAATAATTTAGATATCTTCATCTCAAACACATAGAGGGTTAATAGATAAAGTTCTCCCAAATTCAGCTTCTATACTCTTTCAAACACCATGAAGATCTACAAGGAACATAAATAGCTTAAACAACAAGAAAAAAGACCAAAGTAATAGAGATTTAAATGATTTGATTTGTTTTTGATTTTGTCTTAGGATTTTTCATAAATCGGTGCCTAATCACGGGCCATGGATTCAAATATAGAACCACAACTTAGATCATATCAACAAATTAAGTTCAACCAATGGATTTAAAACATGTTAATTCCTTACATTAACAAACCCACTCATGTTTTTCATAAATTTCTACTTACAAATCCCATTTGTGCACTCAAGATTAAACAATTATCTTATCAAAGCAATTTAACTCTTTACATGAAATAGAACCATGGCCAAATGACACAATCATAGGTAAGTTGTGATGACAAACTCAAACAATCCTTGATATATTGAATTCATATCATCAAAAGCATGCAAATTTAGAGACAACATTACAATAGTAATATAATGTTGCACAAATTGGCTAACATTTGCTCATAAAACCCAACTATTACAATTTACATACTCCATTTACAACTCAGACTCAACACTATTCTACCTTATTCACCTTATTCAAAATTTTAGAACATGTACAAAAGAGAAGAAAGAAGATATAGAAGAAGAGACCCTAAAATCCATCCGTTAAAGACAACTGGCACCTTCAGCTCCCTCGATCTGTAACAACCCTTGCTTGTTGAAGAAGTTACAATCTTCTCTTTGATTCATGCATCTTTCCTTTCCCCTGCAATTGAAAATATTCCCTTTCTAAAAAACTCATCATTTTTCTTCATTTGCTCTTTACCCACGTTGAAAAATACCTTGTTGTAGAGAATATTTAGTTTGTTGTGAAAAGAATTTCACTGCAAAAATCTCCATCTCCCCTGTTCATTTACCCTTTTATTTGCAGCTCTAAGCCTTTGTTTTTCTCTACAGGTGAAAATATTTTACTGCCATTGAAAGAAAACTCTCATTCTTTCCTTTTGTGCCATAAAAAACACATTTACATGTGTATATAATATCCCGTGTCTCTTTTATTTTACATCACCAACAAAGTAAAATGTTAATTTTACTTTAAAACCAATGTCCTTACTTTATCAGGCCAAAAAAAATATTTTACACCTATTCCTTTTAATTACTCTGTGCCTTTCAAGCTTTTATCACACATCTCCAATTTGATGTGCAAAATAAAAACTTATTAACGATGATGATATTTGATTTTATCGGGCAATAAAATATTTTACTTGGGCCTTTGTTTCTTAATTCAACAGTAAAGAAACTTTTGATTTTGTTTCACTCAGGAAAATTTTTATCACCCATGCACATATATTTCACTTTTATTTTCCCATCAACAAATAAAATTTCATTTGTGAAATCATTTAATTTACCCTCTCATTTATTTCTAGCAACATCCGGGCCCACCACATTTACTCAAATTTGAAAAGCATTTTCATTGTTGTGCATACATTATGGAATAGGAGATAATTATTAGCGATACCCGATGAAAATCAAACCAACCTTGTCTCACCAATTGCTAATATATTTGAAAAAACAAATATCAATTAGTGATGCCCAATAATAACTATGTAGCCCATCTCATTTCTCATTGCAGATATATTTGAAAAATCCAAATATCAATTGGCGGTGCACGATAAGAGTAGAAGATGCCCTAATTTTGATGCCTCCACCATTTGAGTCCTACAACTTCCATGGATACCAGCGGCCAATAGAAAGCAGAATTAAACTTGATTTTTCTCCCAAACATTTGAAATTGCACTTATGTTTTCCCTAAATACACTTTTATAAATGCACAATATTTAAAATATTGACATTTGAGAACATTAGAAAATAGGCAAATTTTAATTACACCTATGGCCTAAAAAGAGAAATTTTACTGTGCACAAATGATGACCCCTGGAGCTGAGAATTTTTTCATGCAACAATAATCAGTTGTTTACAGAAAACCCATTTTGTCAAATTTTTCCCAGCCATAAAAAATCAGGTACCTGCTTTGTAAACTGGCCCCTGGGATGTGTTTACCATACCTAAAATGTATTAAAATAACATATCATATGACCTCCATTTTTTATGAAAATGGACATGTAGAGGTTTTAGACCAAAAAAGAAAATGGGTTGTCCTTAGATTTTCAAAATTTTAAAATTTTCAGAACACCCATTTTGGCCATGTTGCAATCAGAAAATGATTAGTTAACACATCAAAGCTTATCTAGGAGGCGTGAAATTGAGTAGGAATGTAAACACCTGACCCAAGAATGCATTGAAACAAATGGATTGGAAAAATGGATCCTGAGGTGAAAGATATTAATCCTCAAAATTGCTCTCTTAGACCTTTCTGCAACTACTGATTCTGAAAACTTGAAAAAGTTCATCTGGATGGGCTTTGAAAAAATATCAAATGAGGTGTTGGGGTACTACAAATTGGCAAAGTGGTAGATAATAGCATATAAAATCACAGGGAACAACCACTTTCGCACGCAGATTAAAAGGTTGCAAAATAAAAATTCGAATGTGAGGCTACTTTCTGTAGATTTACACTGTCCAGTTTGCAAATCTAAACTTTTTGCAAACAGAATCAAGCTGGGAAACTTGAAAAATGGATTCATGGGGTTATGCCAATTTACATGAGGCTTCATTAAGATGCAGAGAATTATGGAAAAATATTAGTTGGACTTAACATTCAATAGGGACAAAGATACAATATCACAAAGATGGCCTACTCAGAGAGGTGCAACATGTGTAAACAACAAACCAACTTCTGGACCTTGAAACCAAGACTTCAAGAACTCACCAAAAATAATCCATGGAAGCTGCAAATGGTCACACACCATCTCTGATAGGTGCTTAACACTTCCCCAAAGTGATTTTTCATGACAATTCATGGGTGTCAAATTATAAGCTCCCAAAGTGAGCTACTTAGGCTTATTCTGTAGGGTAATTTTGAGTGCATTAGGCAAAATTTTACATGGGCCGTCAAAATTTTAGCCAAATTTTGGAGGTCCCAACAGAGTTAAACATTAAACAATAATTTTTTGCTAGACAATATTATGATGAGGAATCAAATTGCCATTGACTATCATTAAATGCTTTGATGATTTAAGTAGAGTAGCCATAATTGTATTGTATGCCATAATGGTTTGTAGTTTTCATAAGCATCTAAACTATCTTCATGTAGAAGACACTTCTTGAAAACACACCCAACAAGACTTTGTTTTCAAGAATATACAATATGTATGTCTCGTAGTTTCTTCTTTGCCACATTACATGTATTTATAATATTTCATGGGGTTCACTATGCTACTCTGTATTAGATCAAATGACATACTTTCATGCATGTTAAGGTATTAATTCTATAAATCACACTTTTCTTTCCATAGATTCTAGATTATTTTGACAATAATGTGGTATCGTTGTCTCCCAATCATCAAACCTAAAAGGAACATTAGAGACTATGTGGGAGAAAATAGCTAGAAGGTAAAGACCAAAGTTTAAGGATATGCAAGATGCATAGATAGAGCTGCAAAAATTGATCTTGAGTCAATCCAAACTAACTCTATTTATTTTGGATGATGTTTGGTCTCAAAACCATTAGGAAAAATTATTATTAGAAGGTCTGGAACAAAAGACTTTGATTTCTATCAAAGGAAATTCCACCATACCCACAAACTACTCTACACAACTCTATTAATTACCATTGTTGGAGGAAAAGGATGCTCTGGCACTTCTCTACTTATGGGATTTTGGAAAAATGTTATTCCAAGTGATACAAATACAAATCTAATAAAGGAGGTGTTATCAATTAGGATTGCACCCTAGTTGAGTATGCACTCAACTATTTTGTGTAACATGGAAACATCCTCAAGCTGTAGGTTGCTTATAACAAGGATGAATCTCTAGAACAGGTTGGTTCCCTTTGATGGATCACCTAAACTACCAAAAACTCTAAGAAAAAGGGATAGAGAGATTGCTTGAAACTAAAAATCAATTCCTAGGAGGTGACGCACCAAAATATTTATATCCAACTGCTTTAAATCTATCGCAATATGATTCAACAAGGTTTTGAATTATTCACAACTCAAATCAAAGCATGAAGTACATAAGTATTTCATAAGAAGGTGCTGATTTCAACTTATTACATGAAGGAAAGACAAGTTTCACAACTACAATCAGCTACAATTAACACACAACATATGACATGTACTTAGACATGTATCCTTTTCCAAAACATTACTTGAAAAAGGACAAAAGAAGGATTGAAACTCTAATCACAACTAATCATCTACCAATTCATTTATAATATGAGACAAAAGAGATTAAGAAGGAACTGTTGTCATCATTTTATTGAATCAAAAGGATTGTTTACAATAAGTCTCATAATTCAGTTACAAAACAATCTTTTCTATTGTAAGCATGTAAAGAAGGAAAAATTTGAGAAAATAAAGGCCTAGAGATTCCTTTATAAAGAAATTTAACTTCTAAAATAACTCTTGATTGATTTGGAAATGGAAAACAAACACCATCTTGATTGAAGTTTATTGCTATCCCTAACTATTGCAAACTCCTTGAAATCAACTTCATGATAGAAGGAAACGGCAAAATTCCAATTTGGGACCCTTCAAGTTGCAGCTAAAGATGACTGAAATGTTTACATTCTACATTTGAAATTGGCCTCAGACTAGTGAATATTTCTCCCAAACAACAAATTGGGTTTTTCATTAAATTCAATAGGTTTTTTCATTTAATTTTTTTCTATTTTTTTATCCAAAAATCAAGAAAACCCTATTCGTGTTTTTTGAAATATGACTATTTTAATATGAGATGTTGCAAACTTGTCCACAAGTGAATGTTGCCTAAAAATCAAGTTCTTTCCTTTTGCAAGACTTCATTTATCTTCACAACTCAAGTTTTCTTCCTTTGTTTTGTCAAAAATCAAGGAAACCTTCTACTAAACATGGAAACATTTGCTGCTTTCCCTCTCAAACTAAAAAAAATAATCCTCTTTTCCTATTTTCACATGAATTTCCATGAAAAGAAGCCTCTTGAAATAATTAAAATACTTTTCCAATGTTTTCTTTTACATGAAATAAAATTCCCTTTGATTTGAATGATGACTTTAAATATTATCATTTGAACTATGTTAATATTTAAAAGAAGATTTCTTTAAAAGATGCTTTCAAAACTTAGCAATAATAAGGCCTTTTAATATCTCTTTTTTCTCTTTCAATAAATATTTTCACATGGAGGCCTTGTAAACCTAGGACATTTGACTTATTACACTATTTTAACCTAGAAGGTAAAAATAGGTAACACATTGGCGACTTTGAGGGGGTTTTGCTTGTTGAAATAATGACTAGTAGCCTATTATATCCATTGGTCATAGGAGTGAAAATAGCACTAAAAAGACTCGAGGAAAGACTTGTAACCTAGTTGAAAATGAACAAAACCCTTTTGATAGGACAACAACTTTTGCACTAGCACTTAGGGAAAGAAAAATCTAAAACTTTGGTGTAACAACACCTTATTTGAAAGAAACACCTATTCTATCCTACTCTAACCAACAAAGGATGGTGCTAAAAAAAATGCATTAATTGGCTTTGAAAAATAACTCCCTTTCCTAACCAACAAAGGATGTTTTACATGCTTATGAATTGCTGATAAGAGGTTAGAAACCATAATACACCCCGCAATCTGTTGCAATGCTTTCTAAAGAACACAACCAAACTCACTCACCCCTTGAATCTAACCAAACATACCACTGAACTGGCATGAATGAGAAAGCTGGGTTTGTTTCTCCTCAACTGCAATTTTCTCTTTAGGTGCACTGAAAGCCTGATGCATCTTGCTAGTATCCTTGTTGGCCAAATCTCTGATGGCACAACATCTTGAAAAAATGAAAATTGAACTCTTATTGCTAGCTTATTGCTGGTTATCTATTGTTTTAACCTCATCTTTTTTATTATGATCACTTCAAAACATGTCATCGTGCTTCGAAAAGAGCTCTTCTATTATGTTTGAGCACAAATCTTCATCAAACTCATCAACTAAAACCTCTTTCATATTATCAAGTTTTTTTTGAAATAAGCCAACACTTGATCATACTAAAACTAGTAGAATGCACTTCAGGCTCACCAGATGTGTTGTTTTCTTGCCTCTAAAGGAAGAGATCACTATCATAAACACCAAAAATTAGTGATATATGAGCAAAAAATTAGACTAAATTAGTCCAAATTGTCCCACCGAGTGTGCCAAAAATTGTTATCAATCAGGATTGCACCCTAGTTGACTATGCACTCAAATATCCTATGTAACATGGAAACATCCTCAAGTTGTGGGTTACTTATAATGAGGATGAATCTCCAGAGTGTGTTGGTTCCTTTTGATGGATCACCTAAACTATATAAAAATCCAAGGAAAAGGGATAGACAGATTGCTTGAAATTGAAAATTAATCCCTAGGAGGTCATGCACCAAAATCTTTATATCCAATTTCTTTAAACCTATCACAATATGATTCAACAAGGTTTTGACTTGTTCACAACTCAAATGAAAACATGAAGCACATAAGTATTTCATATGAAGGTGCTGATTTCAAATTATTGCATGAAGGAAATACAACTTTCATAACTACAATCAGTTTCAATTAACACACAACATATGACCTACACTTAGACATGTATGCTTTTCCAAAACATTACTTGAAAATAGACAAAAGAAGGATTGAGACTCCAATCACAACTAATCATCTACCAATTCATTTTCAATATGAGACAAAAGAGATTGAGAAAGAATTTTTGTCATCATTTTATTGAATCAAAAGGATTGTTTACAATAAGTCTCATAATTGAGTTACAAAACAATATTTTTTTATGTAAGGATGAAAAGAAGGGAAGGAATAAAGGCATAGAGATTCCTTTATAAAGAAATTCAAATTCTGAAATAACTCTTGATTGATTTGGTATTGAAAAATAAACACCACCTTGATTGAAATTGATTACTGCCCCTAACTACTACAAACTCCTTGAAATCAACTTCAAGATAGAAGGAAATGACAAAATTCCAATTTGGGACCCTTCTTTGCAGTTGAAGATGATTGAAATGTTTTCATTTTGTATCTAAACTTGGCCTCAAACTAGTGAAGATTTCTCCCAAATGACAAAATGGGTTTTCATGAAATTTAATGGGTTTTTTTTCATTTAATCATTTTCTAATTTCTATCTGAAAGTCATGAAAATCTAGTTTGTGGTTGTAAAGATGTGACTATTTTAATACAAGATGTTGCAAACTTGTCCACAAGTGAATGTTGCCTAAAAATCAAGTTCTTTCCTTTTGCAAGACTTCATTTATCTTCACAACTCAAGTTCTCTTCCTTTCTTTTGTCAAATATCAAGGAAACGTTCTGCCAAACATGGAACCATTCGCTACTGTCCATCTCAAACTGAAAAACTTAATCTTCTTTGCCCACTTGCACATGAATTTCCATGATAAGAAGCCTCTTGAAATAATTAAAATACTTTTCTAATGTTTTGTTTTACATGAAATAAAAGTCCCTTTGACTTGAATGATGACTTTAAATGTTATCATTTAAACTATGATAATATTTAAAAGAAGATTTCTTTAAAATATGCTTTCAAAACTTGGCAATAAGAAGGCCTTTTAATATCTCTTTTTCGCCTTTCAATAAATATTTTCACATGGAGGCCTTGTAAACCTAGGACATTTGAATTATTGCACTATTTTAACCTAGAAGGTAAAAGTAGGTAACAAGAGGTATGTTGTTTTTTGAAATAATTTTTGTTTTGTGAGTCTAATATATAATTATTTGTTTATTAGATTACCATAACCTACAAGGCCTGCTTATAAATTTTCCTTACATTTTGTGAATTACAGGTGCAAGCCGAATGTGATGGTCTACCACTAACTTTATGTGATCATAAATAGAATCCCGTTGCATGGAGAACCCCACAAGGTTAGTAAGATATTGAAGAACATGATTTCTAGAGGACAATACATATCAAATTAGCACATAAAAGGTTTATTTAGATTGTTGCAGGCTAGTATTGGGTACTTAGCTCTATTGCTATAAATGTGGCGAGAAAAACCCATTGAATTTTTTAATGGTGGAAATGGATTTTTCGTGCTTTAACAACTTCTTTTATGTTTCCTTTCAATTTTTTCTAGCATGCAATGTTTTTGTTAAAAATAAACAAGTAGGTAGATTTTTAGTCCAAATTTTTTCAATGAGTTGATTTTAATTTCATTATTTAAATAATTTCGAAAAGTTTTAGTGGGTAGATTTTTATTTGAACAAATATTATTTGAACATCTAATAAATTTAATTAAATAAATACATCTATTATTTTCTAATTATTTAAGTAATATATTTAGTATTGAAAAATTTGACTAGTAGAATTATAATTAATTTAACTATTTAAAAAAATTAACATAAACTTATGCATTTTTTATGTAGAACCTTATAAAATTTCAATTATTTTCACATTGCTATTGTCATTTTTGTTTCTTGTTTCAAATACCATAGCTCTTAGATAATATAGCTAAGGATTGTTTTTCAGATGTAAGATTATTTCTAGAGGATAGAAAAATAGTTGTTGATCGGATATTTGGGTTAATGTGTTAAAGCTACAAAGGCATGATGCTTTTTCTACCCTATTAGAACCTGCAAGCATCAACAACCAGCAATTGAAAGTAATTGTCTTTCCCTATTTATTGAATCTATTTATATCATGTTTTTCAACAATGAGCTAACATGCTATCACTGAATAGAGGAAGTACAACAATCCCATCCAAGTCATAATTTTTTTTTTTTCTCTCAATTTTTGTTGAAGGATTTTAATACATATGATATGGACATCTTTCAATCATGGCACTCAATGTAATTTTTTTAATGTTTCAATCTAATTTGTCTTACAATTTTTTTTTGTTTCTTTGAGATTTGCAAGAATCTTAATAAACAAGAGTGATGCTATATTTCATAAGGTACACCTACACACACCTCAATAAAAGGAATTGATAATATATTGACATAAGATACTCAATGCTTAGAGTAATGAGTTAATATTGATGGGAAAGTTAATGTTAAAATTTTAGAGTTTGATCAAATAACTATTTTAGAATCTATCAATTGTTGGTGTTTTATTATATGAAAGTGAATTGAAATATGAACTTAAATCTAAAGCTATAAGTAATCGACATAAATTTAATGCTTGGAATTTGCTAGTCTTTCAAAATATACAAGACTATTTGTATATATACATATTTACTTAAGTTGTTCTAATGTATATCAACCAATCTAATAATAGTCACTATAAATGCACTTGAAGATAACTTAAATGACAAGTTTCTTATTTAGTTCACTTAAATACCTTTCTTCATCAACTATTTCCTAGCAATAGTATTTACTATTAATGCATAACAATCACTTAAGTAATAAATTTCTTATTTAATTTTACCTAAATAACTATTCTAATCACATATTTCCCAGACCTTCCTTTATCTACCTATGTTGTCAAACAAAACTACTTTGAGAATATAGGTATCCATTGCTATCTTTCCAGTTGGATTGAACCACTACTATTCTCAATTTTCCTACAAATCAAAGAACAAAACCATCTTGCCATCATTTGGCAGGAACGACGCAGCAACATGGTCTTTTTTGTTACTCCGTGAACTTTGCACACTATTTGCATTTAAAGATATCAAGTTTCCATAATCCATAATTTTTATTTTCTTTGATTTTTGGACTCAATTGCTTAATAAATTTTGCATAAATTTTTCGGATCACACTCTGTGATCCATCATCGGGATAAAACAAAGAGTTCAAGGAAAAATGGATCATAGAGTGTGATCCGAAACGTTGATGCAAAAATTATTATGCAATTGAATCCAGAAATCAAATAAAATTATTATTTGCATTGTCTATGTTGTCCCTCTCCTTAGAATGTACCTTTGGACTTTATTATTTGTCTATAGAAGTATTTAAACATGTTAATATAATAATCATCTTTAATTTATTGTTGAACGAGTATGTGCCTTAATTTTTTTTTACAATGATTAATAAAAATCATTAAAAATGTTTTAATATAAAGAATTTTCTATAAAAAAATCATAATTTTTTTTTTTTGACAATCTATATCTTTCATAAAATATCAAATAAAAGACATTTAAATGATCAAACCGTTACAAAATTTTACAGAATTTTACATGATAGATAGGGTGACCGTCATTCCAGACCTATCATCTATCATTAAGATGCCAAATCTAGATCTTTAAAAATCTGAAAACTTGAATTAATAGCTTTTTATCACGTACTATCATCATCACCAATTTTCTCAAACCCTTAAAAGATGAATAAAGGCATTAGTATATAGCTTTAAGATTCAACAGCTAAACAGGAGGGAAACCAGAGAACAAAGCATTGCTGGTAACTGCAGCACAAACATATAAGTAAAAATCCATTGAAATTTAGAATAAAAGTATAAGCCCGAAGCGACCTATAAATTCATCTGCCTACATCATAATCAGAATCTTTCTCATAACCAGGACTTGATGAATTGGGTAGAGATTCCACAGACACAGGAACGGAAGCTGATTGATCAGCAGTTACTTCATCTGTAATATGAACACCACTGACATAATCTATGTAATTCGTACTGTAAGAAGTCCAAAGAATCTGATGGGCTGGAAAAGGAGCTTGGCCTTCCAGTATTTGTTGTACCGTTCTAATGCGAAACTTTATTTCTGGTTGAGGATGAGAACAAACCAATCCCAATTTCAGCACTCTTTCCATTTCTTCCACATCATACACACCGTCAAGATTTGGATCGGCTGCATGCAAGATTTCTCCATTTTGATATAAATCCCTCACCCAATCCAACAGAATAATGTGTTCATTATCCCTGGATAAATCTACGGGCCTCCTGCCACATGCAACTTCCAGTAAAACAACGCCAAAACTGTATACATCGGAGATTGAAATTACTTTTCCTGTATTTATAATTTCGGGAGCGATATACCCAACAGTCCCCACGACCCGCGTTGTCTGTGGATTTTGCGTGTGATCGTACAAACAAGCAAGCCCAAAGTCTCCAACTTTTGCATTAAGCTCCGAATCGAGCAACACATTGCTGGATTTCACGTCTCTGTGAATCACCCTGCGTTCCCATTGCTCGTGAAGATATAACAACCCTGCAGCGATACCCTTCAGAATTTCGTATCTTCGGGCCCAAGACAGTACTTCTCTTTTATCCTTTGGATTTGGGAATATCAATTTATCCAGGCTTCCGTTTGGCATGTAGTCATAAACAATAAACAGCTGTTTGTTTTTCCTGCACCAGCCCCGCAATTGAACAAGATTTCTGTGCTGGAGACGACCCACGCTTGAGATTTCTGAAATAAATTCCTTCATTCCAACAGTGGAGTCCTTTGTGATGCATTTCACTGCAACTTCAAGCCCGCTTCTGGAGAGAATGCCCTTGTAAACCCGCCCGAAACCCCCACAGCCCACCAGATGATCATTTCGGAAGCCTAGTGTGGCAGCTTTTAGCTCTTTGTAGGGAATTCTGTGAGGCCAAAACTCTAGCTCCCATTCTTCAATCAACACCCTATCTTTTATTTCTTTCAGTTTAAGTAATGCAAAGAAAACGGCTACAAGGAACACAACCAGAGATGCTACAGTCACACCGGCCGTGAAGCCTCTGGATTTAGTTACTGGCTTTTTTCTGATGAATGAAGGGAGACCGGAGAGATCTAGGGGCGGTGCTTTACCTGTTAAAAGTGTGGGCCCAGATGAGTAGACCAACACAGAAGAAAAAACAACCACATGACTTGCAGATGGAATTTAAAAATCCATGATTATACTAACGCCCTTGAACACCTGTCTGACCAAACCTTAAAAGAAATCTTATAATAAAAACATAAAGCTAATTTTAAAATCTAAACCTGTAGGTTTCAGGGGTTATCTCCAATCTCTTTTTCTAAATCAATTTCAGTCTTATATTTAGATTACCTTCCGTAGTGAAGCTCCAGCCGAGAATGTAATGATCTTCAATTGCGTAAGACCCTGTCGATGCAGTAAACCCCACATACACCTCTTCCTTCAAAACTGCAGAAAGATTAAATTTCGTAACGGATATCAATGGCCGGACAGGCTTCTCCATCCCGACTACTGCAACACTCACATTAAGCCGGTCTTCAACATTTTCATAATCAATCCAGGCTTGGATATTCTCTCCGCTTTTCAGAGATAAATTGGGGAAATTATTTTTGTCAATGAAATAAGCTGCTGGCTGAGATACGAAGGACATAACGCCGTTGAGATTAACTCCAACATGGTTGTCGTCTATATCTCCAAGTTCGTGGTCAGAAAGCGTATCAAATTCGACAGCTAAAAAATGGTTAGATTCGAGACCAGTCGTTGTAGGCGTGGCGAGTCCAAGGTACTGGGAATCTCCGGCGCCCACGATGGACTTATTGGGAGCCATGATGAAGGCCATCCCATTCCCGACCATGCCCTCAGATGGAACAGCAATCGCCAAGACAAAGCTAGTGCTGAAAGACAAAACTGATTTATTGCTGTCTTTTATCTTGATGGGATTGGGGTACAAAACACGACCCATTGATCGCCGGGTTTGATTGGTTAGGGCGAGGACCCGTTGAGAGTGTATTGAAGCATCCTTTAACAGTATTATACTTGATTCGTTGAAATCCCCATAGGTGAAAGTCGGCTGGGCTTAAACATCACACACTAAGCGTCTGACTGCTTAGGTGGATGTTAATGTGGGCCCCTCTTAACCCACTCTTCTCCTCGTTTCCTTAACCCAAGCGTGTTCTCAGCTACGATTTCCGTTTCCGTTTTCGTTGGACATTCCCTGTGGTCAATCAAAATCCCGCCGAATATTTGGTCAATTCAAAACCCAGTTAAATTTTATTCCCGCACAGTATTTGGAGTTAGGTAGGGATAGTTGTGTTGTTTGGGAGTACTTCTGCAGAGACTCGCAGATGTTCAAGCTGCTGTTTAAGCCCATCAGAAACAAAGATATCTGAAAGAGCCTCAAAATTATTTCTTTGTGGATTCCAAAAGCCCTTTGTATGATTGTATGAGCTTCAACTAGATCGAGGACTGGCTGCTCTCTATCCCTCGTCCATGCCGCCTCCAGATCCCCACAACAACGAACACGAAAAAGGTGAAGAGGACCTTCTCCAAATCCATTTCTCGTTTTTGCATTTCATCATCAGGGAAAAGGTATAGTTGAATAAAAGTCATCGGGTTAATTGCTTTTCTAGGCTGCCATAGATTGTTTCTTAGAGTAAAACTAATTGCTCTCGTGGAGAGCAGCTGCTGCAGAATGGTCGGGTCAGTATAAGATTCAAAAAGATGGATGTAATGGAGTCTAAACCAGCAAGGGCAGCAATGCTAACAGTAAATTCGTTGGACATTTCAAAAGATTCCAGAAAAACATATGAAATTTAGCTCTTATCTTATGTAACGGTTTGGCCAAGATAGACTAATCTGTTAACAAAAAAATACGGCTTTTGTTCAGTGGAAATATGCCTAAGTTTATTTTGCTATAAGTGACATATTTCCTTTTTAAATTTCAATAATTTTTGCAAAATATTATTTAAATCAATTGTTTTGAATAAGAAAATAACCTTCCATATTTCTTAGGCATTTTTTTGGTAGACTACTTTCTTTCTTTAGGAAATAAAATCATTTTATATAAATTTAAATTAAATGTAAATAAATTTATAATTTTGGTGCACACCACTTCATAAAGAAATAAAATCATTCTTACTTAATTGTAAATAAATTTATAATAAAATTTTGAGCACATTATTTTTATTTTATAAATAAAATTATTCTTACCTAAATATCAAATAAATTTAATTAAATTTATAATAATATTTTGGGAGGAACATTTTTGTTTCAGAAAATAAAACCATTCCTATATAAATTTTAATTAAATCTAAATAAATTTATAGTAAATTATACAAACATTTTTTTAACTAATAAATTAAAAATTTATATAAATTTGTTTGTGATTAGGAGGTATTATTTTATAGATTAGTTATTCGATACAATGACTAGTTATTTTGATTAAAATTATAATTTTGTAGCATACATTTAAATAGTTGTCTTTTTGTTTTGGTTTTGTTTCTCAAATGTAATTAAACACAAGTGTTCAAGTTATGAAGAAAGTTGATAAATTTCCAAAAGATGTACAAATGAAGAAGAAACCTATATTATATAGAAATATGATCTAATAGGTGCCAAAATTCTAATACCCCATTATGTAAAGTCAATAATAATTAAAATGACCTACTAAATTACTTGTAATGACCCCAATTATTTTTAGCTAGTAAAGATGCCCTCTTACACTCACTTCAATGGTCATAATATATTTTATAAAATAAATATTAATATGTTCCTCCATAAAACTAATGTTTTAACTCTTCATTGATTGAACTTTCGTAAAATTTGTCATAATGCCATGTAACTCCTTCACATTTCTCTATCTTATAACAGAATATTCAATAAAAGCATAAGAAATATAACTAAATACATTGTAAGATGATTGAGACACATCAAACTATAATGAAGTTTTATCAATTAAAGTTTATGTATATGTGTACATTAGAAAATCATAATAATACATGTGATCATAATATTATAATGTAAATAATCTAGCATGTGAGAATCCACTTGTAACTCTACTAAAATTACCATCATGGGATCTTTGATGATATGAACACTATAAGGAGTAGGATTTGAAACATCATCTTAAATCAAAATATTTCCATCATTATCATTTGTTACTTGTGAAGGGAAATCATTATTTTTAACTATTACATTATCATTTGTTACTTGTGAAGGGAAATCATTATTTTTAACCATTACAGCATCATCTAGAATAAGAAAATTTGAGAATAACCATCAAGTAAGCATGTCTTTTGTAAGTTATCTTTAGATAAGACATCATCATTATATTTAATAAAATCATAAAATGAATCATAAATCCTAGATGTATCCATATAATTTAATGTCAAGGCATTAGATGTAATGTATGTAGTTTTTTTATCACAAATAATATGTGCATCAAGAACATGAGCTATATTATCGTAAGATAATAAAGAATTAATAGATCATCATGGAGGAAAGTAATATCAAGTGATGGAGAAAACATGCAATTCACATCACATATAAGAAATAATCATATATGTCATCATTAGTCATGCTCAAATCCAAATCATCATTAGAAGTCATGGAAATGATATGATCATCATTAAGCTCACAAAAATCATAATTGAGAATTAGAATTAATACAAAAATAGTAAATGAGGGAACTAAGTACATCTATAATGGACGTTAAAGTAATGAAAAAATCAACAAAAGGTGAAAATATCACTTATCCAAAAAATTAACACCTTTAGATAATACACCACCAAAATTTGATAAGACTTGATATCATCAAGTACTAAAAATATCAAATGTTTAAAAAGTATAAGAATATAAAATTTCCTTGAGACATGCACAAATAAAAACCAAAGGAAAGGTTTTATGAGAATCGATGGTGATGAATATATAAATTAATATAAAATGAATAAAGAAAGGTCATAATAGATCAAAACCATAGGTAAGCTTAAGCAATGAGTATATAAATAAATTATAAATAAGAAAATAAATAAATACAGTCAAAATATCAAATTAAAAATAGAAAAGCATGAAATAATAAAAATTAAGGTTAAAACCTAAGTGGTTTAGGTTTTGAAATGTGGTGAGCATCTATGGGACAACCAATAGGTGAGACACTAATTGCATTTAATGATGAATCAAATATAAAAAATGAAAGAAAAAATGATTTAAAACTCTAAGTAGATAATATCTAATCTTAAAGGATAAGAAAGGAAGTTGTAGACTTGCCAATTTATGTAGAGGAAAATAAACATTATCGCTACAAAAAAATAGAGGAGAATAGATTATGTTTGACATAACCATATTATAGATATTTTAATAGTTGAGCAATGATAATTGATGGATGTGAGATTATCAAGATAGTAATTAAACATGTGTTAAATTTATGTGGTAGGAGAATAGATTATGTTTGATATTACCATATTATATATATTTTAATAGTTGAGTAATGATAATTGATGGATGTGAGATTATCAAGATACTAGTTAAACATGTGTTAAATTTATGTGGTAGGTGATTAAGGTTTATTTTACCTTAAAATGAAATTTGCCTAATAAGATATGGTAGAAGGATAAAAAAGTGATATGGTACTTATAGTTTATTGATCTAATATATGATAAAATCAAATCTTAATTAGCTAACTGTTAGGGACAAAATCACATTAGAGATTGTATCTTATAAATCTCCTATCATGAACTATATGTGTGTAATCTTGTCTAGAGCATTAGTTGTTCTTTATTTAGTATAAATAATTTTCACTTGGCAATATCAAAAGTAAGGAAAT
Source organism: Sequoia sempervirens (assembly GCA_007258455.2). Lineage (NCBI taxonomy): Eukaryota > Viridiplantae > Streptophyta > Pinopsida > Cupressales > Cupressaceae > Sequoia > Sequoia sempervirens. The sequence goes on along the minus strand of VDFB02261094.1, from coordinate 2,147 downwards.
AAGTTGGTGCTAAAGAGCACCATGGAGGTTTCTATGCAAGTATTGAAGTAGTAGACATCCTTTATCCCTAGGCAAACCCTATGACTAAATTGAAAACAAAAATAATAATAATAATGGGTTAGAAATTAATATTTTAATGTGTTAATATCAGTGAATATTAATGATATTTATCATGGACTACTAGTTTATTAATTCCATCCAATGTATGGTTATATTAGGGAGTATGCTTTGAATGTGTGCCATGGTATTTATGATGTTAATTAACATAGATAAATTAATTTTTTCCTAATGTATGATGATGGATGATAGTGTTTCTACATAAAGGAAGAAAATTTATTCTCTTACTAATTTTTACTCAATTATCTTATGGTTTTATGATGATGGATAGTAATGAAATCCTAAGAATGTTAGTCTTCAAATGCATAAATCTAAAATTTAAATTTAGAGAATGATATTTCACCAATAATCCTATCTAGATGTGATTTTTTTAGGGTTATTAAAATAGTGAGCGTTTGATGAACAAGGTTTTGAATAGGGAAAAGTGACATATCTAAGTGATGGATAAAGTTAGATCAATAACAAAATAGTAAAATCACATGTTGAAACCATGCATCCAATACATCAACCCAAAGTGGTGTAAAGCTAGAGTGGAAAATTATAGGGTATACATTTTTGCATAGTAGTTGTAGTAGAGAAAAGTGCATACTTCATTATTTTTCCCTTTTCATTTATATTGAACTTTGGTCTTTTTATAAATACATTGTCTATGCACTCAATTTATTTTTTTTCAAGATGTTCTTATTTCTAAACATATTATCTTATTATTAGTATATCATTGTAGAACAAATCTAGTCTATTTTTTTTTACTTTCTAACAATCTATAATAGATGATGGGTGTAGATCTATCTCATAGTGAAGACTTCCCATGCAACCTAATCGTCTTAACTGAAATTTAATTTCCAACTTTCTTCAACTAGCCACTTTTGGATAATTTCATAATTATCATTCACCTTAACATGCCAATATGTAAGATGTTATGATTTTATCTTTATTTAAGATTAATAAAATCCAACAATTATACAAGTTTGGATTTTTCTAAATATTTCACCAAGTTTCACCCTTAATGTGGTGATAATGTGATTGATTTTTGAAAATATAATAAAAAATATATTTTGTGAAATTTCTAAGGAAGTTTGGAGTTTGAGAGCTTTTAGAAATGTGGAGAAGTTTGTGGGAAAGCACTACCACATACCATTTGTATCACTCCTTGATAACACATAAGATTACGAAGGAATAACAACCTTTAAGATTAGAATTGCAATGTTTAGAACTTAGACTAAATCCACAATCTTAACTTCTATTTTTTGACCTTTTGCTTCATTCTAACTTTATTTCATTTTGGTTTTTCCACTCTATTCAAAAAAAGAACTCTGTAATCTTTAGAACTTATGCTCTATGTTTCATCATTTTCATTCTATTTTTGTTGTTTCTTAATTTTTGTTATTTCAAATGCACTAATCATTATAATTTTTTAGTTGTGTTTGGATTTTATTACTACTTTAATTATATTTCTTGTAGGTTCATTTGTTCATACCTCAAATCTTACAAACTACTAACTTTTGGTCTTGTAGGATCATTTGTAAAAAAATTCTTCCCTAACATTAATTACACATTTAATTTGTGTTAAGGGGAATCCAAATTTATTTTCATAATATTTTTTGTGCTAGTGATTTTTTTTTGTATAATCTCCTCTCATGTGCCCTAGGGTGATCTTGAAGACCACAAATAAATTTTACTTATTTTCTTATTTTTTTGTGAGTAAGCCACATATGCTATTCCTTCATGTATTATACTTATCTTGATGATAAAAATTGGTCCCTTCATTTGTGCAACTTAAGAAATTTTTTCGTATGCTATTTCTTAACACTTATGAGTGACATTGGAAACTAGAAAAAAGTGTTTTTTTTCCTTTTTATTAGGGTCCTATTGACCTTGGAAGTGACAAAAATAATAAATCTAAACCACATGATTTATAAAGGTATACAATTTCTAAGGATGACTTGTCATTTTGGTCCAAAATGGTATTCAAATTATACTTTTCTAAGTGAAGGAGGAAAGGGGTTACCCTATCAAAATAAGATATTAGA